>JAEIIG010033212.1:0-18252 GCA_018904695.1 Drosophila parvula | reverse complement strand
GTACCAACCAAGCCATCGAGTTTTCGTCGTAATAACCGGACAAACGCTATAAGCGGAGTCGCTATAGCCGGATTCTTCTGTATAATCAGAAGTAAACTTTAAAATAGTTTAGCTAACAAATTTGTTGCTGAAACATTTTTTGCATACTTTTTGCTCCCAAAATAAACTTGGGATATAAACTTCTTTTGTTTGATTCATTTTCTCCCGGTGCACCGGCAGCATCTGTGGCAATCTTCGGTTTATATTTAAATGTCTGTGTGGCAGAGACGCACGTGCAGCACTCCCTCTCTATCCTCTCTATCTGCTGCACTCCCCTCTCTGTATCTGCCCTTCTGTGAGGCATTCAACATTCGTCTCTGTCAAGTGGCAGTGCATCAGCTGCCCCCCTCCCATACGCTTGGCACCCACCGCCCCTGCTGCACATTGCAGTTTGTCATTGTAGCAATTTCAATGTTGCGCTTGTCAATTTTGCTGTTTCTCATCCTCCTTCTCTTTTACGGCTCTGCCGGCTCTGCCGACTCTCGTTCCCTCTAGGTTGCCTGCCTTCCCGACCATCAGTTTTCCCTAGCTGCTGATGCTTTTTCCAGTTATTTTGCCACAGCAGCAGAAAAGCCACTTAAAGTAAGCGACGGCGGCAGCAACACAAGTTGCAAGCTCCAAGTTGCAGGTTGCCGCTTTATTGCTGCTGCTGCTGTTGTTGTTGGTTGCCTCCATTTTTCTGAATTTGCCACATTTTCCATAGAGGCAAGATTTGCCAGAAAATTCCCAAAATTAGTCCGAAAGTCTTAAATGTTAAGCTTACTTGGTGCCAGAATAATATTAGACACCTATTATAAACTCGATCTAAGATAGAGGGTACTGATTATTATTTATTTTATGTACACAATTAAATACACTTAAGAGTGTCTTACATTTATAGTAATTTATTCTAAACAAAAGTCACAAAGTTACGCATCCAAATGTACGCTTTAAACGCTCACCAAAATAGCCAAGTTGGCCATTTAGATAAGATCTTGTCGACTCTTCAAAATAATTCTTCATTGCCGCACTGCACATTTGTGTGCTATTTCTCTCAACTTCCCCCTCATTTTTTATTTGTAAAGACTGCAGCATACAGACAATTTAATTTCAATGTCGCCGCAATTTAAAAAGAAATGTTGCGAGGGTAGAATGTGGGGGGACGGGACTGCGGCGCTCTTAGTCTTTGTCGCGGCGGCAAGTGAGGGAAATAAATAGTTTTGTTTTGACACTCGTAAGGCGGAGATGTCAGCGTCGCATCTCTTCAGCTTCTGCCACTTTTCCTTCCCCTAATTCCCTGTGATCTTCTCTCTGACCAGTTCACAGCTGGAGCTCCTCCCTCCCCACCCTCTTCATATTGCCACCCCACAGTTTTCATTCGCTGTTTGTGCGGCTGCATTTGACAAGTGGATTTAGCATTTGGGGGTCCTTAAACGGCACAAGTTCATACGAAAATTTGAGGAATTAACGAGAGTTAACTTTGAAATACCCTTTAGTAAAGGTTTCCTAATATATCGAGTTATAGGAAGTATTCTTTAAGTTCGTACAAATGTGCAGAGAAGTTAAAAGTTTAGCTTAATTAAGAATATATTGAAAGAAATTTGAATTTGTTGCTTGAACACTTGATTACATAAAGGGGTGATTTTTGGAAACCCTTTTAAATTCCCATTTATGTTAAATGGGTTTACAAATGTTTGAAAATTAAATAACAATTATTACTATTGTTCAATGAGCCATTAATTACATAGGGGGCGTCTCCAATTCTCTTTTTCTTTCTCTTAAGACTTGAAAAGCTCTTTACATAATCCTTTATTTATTTTTTTAAATTTAAAAATAATTAAGAATAAATATTTAATAAAACTAAAGACTCTTCCTAACATATCATAAACCCTGGTAAAAGTGTATGAATATGGCAGAGTTGGAGAAATTGGGTTTTTACTAAACTGTTGGCCAACTGTTTTAGGCAGCTGTTGGACGGCTTCTGCCACTTTTTGTTAGTTTTTTTTTCTTTCTTTTTCTTTGGTTTTTGTTTTTCTTGTTTTGCGGTTTATAGGCGTTATGATTGGGCGTGTTTGTGGCTGTGTTTGTCCGAGTGTGGGCGTGGCTGGCGCAACAAGTTGACAATTTAGCCGGATTCCGTTTCCTATTCTCCCCTTCTCTTCTCTGTCTTTCTTTCTTCCGACTTTTTTTTTCGTTTGCTAATGAGTTTTTAAGTGTCACGCGGGCGGGTGTTTGTGGAGGGAAAAAAAAGATTGCGGAAGAGACTCTGCAGTCTTCAGTTCTCGTTCTTCTCGCAATGCTTCGGTGATAAAGCAGCAACAACTACCGTTTTCTCACTGATTCTTTGAGCCACTTCTTACGACACTTTACCTCTTTCCCCTCCCCCCTTTTTCGCTACTCATTCTCCCCCACCTCCTCGTGCTCTTCTTATTTTATTTATTTCTTTGCTTGTGACATTCTTCTTACAGTTATAAATCAAGCGCAAGTCACGTACAGAGTCTTTAACTTTGGCAGATTACAGTGTATGGTTTGCAAGCAGACTGTACTCGAATGTTAAGCGGCTGTTAAGTGAAGCAACATGTTGCCAAGCCAAAGTGTTGCTGAGCTTAGGTTTTATTTGTTGAATTTTTAATCAATTTTAAGAGTACTATTAATATGTATAATTTATATAATTAAAATATTAATATTTTATATAATTATTTTATATTTATTTCACTATCAACTTGTAAATCCTCTAAATTCTATATTTATATAAATATAGAATTAGACATCAATAGTACAAGATTTTCTCATTAATCCCTCAACAAATTGACCACCTTTTATCGCTTTATTTCGCCAGGTGCATATGGGCGCTGCCCTTAATTTTCACACCTTTTCCCGCTTTTCCGCTCAGACAGCTGCACTATGGGGTTCCCCTCTCTTTCTGCTATCTTTGACCGTGTGTGTGTGTTTTGTAATAAACCCCATTTACACCGACAATTTTATGCTTTTGTTTATTGTTTGCTTTCTCTCGCATCAGAGGGCCAGCCAGCGCAAGTCTTGGCCCAAAGTTCGAGTTCATTTGAGATTGGTAACGTATGGAGAAGAACTGGGCCACACATATGTATGTAGATACAACTCGTAATTAGAAGGTGAGGCACGTCAACGCACCGGCCCAAAAATCATTGAAATATTTACACATTCCTTCAATAAACAATGGGGAACACAACTACAATAAATTCCAATTTTAAATACGATTATTGCAGTAAAAGTTCTCTGGTGCTTCTGTTTATTATTTCTTCGCCTGCAAAGTGTAAAGTTTTTTACGCTTTTTATCACTCGCGTCGCTGGGAGCATAAAAAAATCTACCGCCAATGAATTAATTAGCATTCTAGTGCAATATTTTTTTTACGCTCAGCTGTAAAAGAGCACACAAATTAAACAATAATAATAAAAACCGCCAAATTGTGGGCAGTGTTTTTCTCATGTGGCTCAATTCATATTTTATTCGCTAACGCCGCTGAGATCTTGTAAATTTCATTCAAATTTAAGGCTGCACAATTTAAAGTACTGATTACTAAAATCCTAAATATATCTAAGGTAATGATTTTAAATTTAAATTGAAACTTTACATCCAACTGGCAGCCATTTAAGTGACCTAATAAATGGTATTAAAACATTTGCCCATAAAGCCTTGCATATACATACAATTTATGAAATATTCACACAAATCTTTAAGCTTCTGGCAATTATTTTGCACATAAAAAATGCACACAGTTTTTGGCTTTGGCGTTGGCTTTGCTCACTTTAAATTCGTTTATATATAAAAAAATATATATCAAACCAGTGAAAGGAATTTGTATAAATAATTCGGGAATATTTTCTTTGGCTCGCATAATTGAATAATTCAATGTGCTCCACAAAAAAAAAAAGAAGACTAATAAATTTGTAGTTCTAATTAAACAAACAAAAATAAACATAAAATTAAAGGCGAAAAATATGAATCGAAATGCGATCGGATATGGGCATGTGTAACATGCATTATTTATAAATAATTTGCCAACAAAACACAAGGCAACGTTTTATCTTTGCCAATAATAAATAAATTAATTTGCTTATGTCTGGCATTAAAAAGGCTAAAACCATACCCATCTACATAGATATCTTTTTCACCCCGTTAGTGTCTGTGTGTGCAAAGTCAATTCATTGAAATTTATCTGGTCTATTAAATATTTATGTAAACATTGACAAACACAGCCAAGCTGGAGGTGGAGAAGTTGGAGTTGGCAGGATTGGCTGAAGGACATTCAGAATACAGACTCTGACAAACGCTTCAAATTGTGCAAAATTAATTAAAATGCATTTCATTTATGAAATTTAACAGCAAAGGTTTTGCAACGATATTGAACTGGGAAATACCCTTAATATATATTATTTATATAATCATTTAAGTTGTTTTAATTTAGTTAATATTTTAATATAGAATTTCTTTAATTTTAGGCCTTTTCAACTTCAATGTAATATCTTCTTTATGATATTTATTTGGACTTAGAAAATGTAATCGTGTATACCCCCTTAAAGTCTCTATAAAAATAATATACAAAGAGGGATTTACAGATAGTGAGGCGCGCCTTCATGAATGACAAATTAATTGAAATTAATTCATATTTAATAAGCTTTCACTCGCAAAAAAGCCGGTGTAATGCTTACAGGTAATTTTATTTTTTAATTTAGTGAATATTTTCCACCTCTCCCTCTCCCTGCCTCTCCCTGCCTCTCCCTTCTTTTTTATATATTTTTTTCGCGTGTGTAATCAATTTTCAATTATGTGCAAAATTAATGACAAACGTTTTGGTGGCACGTTTGTTAATCAGGCTCCGCTTCTTCGTTTATCCCTGCCATTAAGCCCATCCATCCATCCATCCACCCTACCAGGCACTGCCATTTTCAACCTTCCTCCCCTCCTGTTATCGCAAACTGACTTTTGATTGATTTTGTGGCACTATTTAAGCGTATTTTGGCTGGAATGTCTTTGGGGCACGCAACAGCGATTTTCCTCTGCCTATTTTCGTCCTTGGAGTGTTAAGGATTATGCTGGTTAACGTTCGCCTCAACCCACAGCCCACGAACCCCCTCTCCCAATCCCCCCCGAAAATTTCGGGTGAACAACCAACCTTCTGGCTTCTATTTAGAAAAGCAGACAAAGACATATTCCAACGCCAGATTGAAATCAAAGGACATACATACAACAGAGAGACGGGCTGAATTTCAGCGAGAACCGGCATATCGATGACTGCCTTACAAGGGGGGTGGTGGTGGCGGTTAAATAGCCAGGCTTAGGTTTAGGGGTATTTTCGTTACCAAATTTCCCTAATGGCAATTGACATAATTACGCAAAGTAGTTCCTCTCCATTTCGCCTCGACTTTGGCTTCGACTCTCGAGGTATAGGCAAAAAGTTTTTCAACTTAGATTAGACCTTACCCACGATTCCACCTGGCCTTACCTTCATTTTCTCATCCCCAATGCCAAAAATGGAAATTAGGCTTTAAAATTGCCCGGGAGGCGCCTTTAAAATTTATTGCCGCCTAAGCAGAAACTGAAATTCCCTTCCACGAACCATTCCTAAATTTATGCAGCCCAGCTAGAGTATTTTCCACGTTTCAGGAGGGGATTATACACTGCGGAAATGATGAACAAGTTGGCAAGGAATAGTATCATAGTAGTATCTATATAGTTTCAGGTAAATGTATCTGTAAAAAGCATCACGTAGATACTTATTTATCTTTAAATTCATAAGTATTCTACCATTCAAAACAATAATAAGTCTAAAAACCATATTAAAGGACAAGATGCGTAACGCCACCTTCTGGATTTCCTTTATTTTGTTTTAAACCAGAGGGAAAAAGAGAGGCTATACCTTCATTACCTATCTTTTGGTTAAATCCTTAGATTCTGTGCCTGTTTTAAACCAACTAAGTATACTTACAACTAAGTTGAAATTAAATATCTCCTGACTTCACCACAAACTTTATTTCAAGTGCACTTACTCCGCCTTGAGGTAAGTGTAATGAAAATTACTTTAAAAAAAACGAAGAAGGAAGGCTGGGAAATACAAGCTAGAACTTCTAAGCAGAGTTATGCCAGCTTTTAGGCCTGAAGGGAGAAATGTTTGCCAACCCGAAAAGCGAAACGAAATCGCGAACGAGGGGAATATATAGTCGGGGGAGAAAAAAACGAAGAAAACTGTTTGACTTCACTTTTCTGTTTGTTTGTCCTTGAATTTTGCTTTCTATAGCCGCAAAAGCCAACCCAAATTTCGCTTTCCCCTCGAACTCGCACCCAGAAGTTATTATTACAAGCACATTTTCATTGCCAGACAAAAGGAGGAAAGGCGGGAAAGTCAAGTCAAATTGGCGCCGAAAAAATGTTTCGCATACATTTTCGCTGGAAATTGATTTTTTCTTTGCTTCATTCAGTCCCGTCGTCCCCCCTCTATCACTCCTTCCCCTGGCTTATCAATTCAATTCATTGCGTTTTATTTGCTTTACTTATTTTATTTGTATTTTTTGCTCTGGTATTAATTTTATTTTTTAAAGAACTTGACACTCGACAAAGGCGAAGCAGGCGGAGGAAGAGTGTTAAAGTGAATGAAGTGAGTTTTAAGGGAGGGATGGATGGATGGAGGTTTAACCATCATTTGTCAGCGTCTTTTCCACTTTTGGCAGGTGATTAGCGAGGAGAAATAAGCATTTTTAAAGCTTTTTCCTCAAGGCTTTTCCAGGGGCGGGGGGAGGCGACTGTGAAGTATTTTGCAAATTAAATGTAAACGCGAGAAAAATAAGAAGCACTTGGGACACAGAACAGATTCTCTTCAACGAAAAAAAAAAAAAATACAAACGGAATACGAAATTGGGTATTAAATGAATTAAACGAATGCGTATTATGTTACACTCAATAAATGTGATTTTTACTTTAATTGCAAATTTTTTCTTATACTTAATTTTGTCATCTAATGCCACCTTATTACTACTACTCTCTCCCTTCCCAAAACATTAATTGAACCTTTATCCGGCGCATAATTTACATTAATCATTTTGATCTTTAAACCCCGGGCTTAACAACAATTATTTAACGCATTCATAATTCATTTTTAATTTATTGGACCAAGTTTTCTCCAACCCCCCAATTCGTGCTACATTGCTGCTGCTTCATATTGTTCTTCCGCGTCCGCGTCTTGCGGCAAAAAAGCATTAATTTAACCCCCAACTTGAACTCGCCTCCCTCTGCCTCTGCCTCTGCAGCCTCTTCCCACCAACTGATTAAAGAAACTTTAAAGTTTTTAATTAAAAGCACATTGCTCTGTGTGTATATTTCCATTTATAATTCCACAAAATTATCAAGTAGAGAGGAGAGAGAGAGCTTGCTTTTTATCCCATTCATAGACTTTTATTGCAATTTCATGCGCTTCAATGAAACTCAATAAAAAACATAAATTTTTTCCCATTGAAAACGAAAGCGGTCATAATAAAATAAAAGGAAAATATTTGATAAAAAAATAAAGATAGCAGGGACGTACCGAGTGCAATGAGTATTATATAATAAATTCAGACGACAAACAATGGATAGACAAAAAATATATATAGTATGGCAGCAATGATTAAAAATGGAAATAAGCAAATGCAATTTTTTACACGAACTCCGTTCGCCTTTCTTCATTTGCCATTTGTGTGTGATTCCGCAGTGAAATCAATTTCAATAAAAATATATTTCGAGTGCAGAGTGAAATTAATAAAAAACAC
Source organism: Drosophila parvula (assembly GCA_018904695.1). Lineage (NCBI taxonomy): Eukaryota > Metazoa > Arthropoda > Insecta > Diptera > Drosophilidae > Drosophila > Drosophila parvula. The sequence goes on along the minus strand of JAEIIG010033212.1, from coordinate 10,455 downwards.
TTTGGGGTTCATCGATTTGTGGGGGTTGCAAATAAAAATTCAGAGTGCGTCTGGTTTCTTCCTTTCTTTTTTTAATTTCCCGCCCAAGAATTTTTTAATATTTGTTCTCAACGAGTCTTAATTTCTGTCGGCCAAATGAGCATTACAAATCTTTTGCCCAGGGGTTGCCACGGAGTTTGGGGTTGACTTGGGATGACAGCCGGGCAGCAGTCGGATTGCAAATGAATTTTTTACACTTGAGACAAAATTAAAACTTCAACTGTGGCCGAAAGACAAAAACCCTTAAAACACACACAGAGCATAATGCCACCCCTGTGTGGACGCCAAATGAAATGGAATGTTTGATTAGAAAAATGTTTTGCATAGCGTACAATTTTATATTCCTTTTCCCAGTCAAGTAATGGGCGTGTCAAAAAGTGTGTGTCTGGGGGGGCCGCACAACCCCTGCCATGCCGGGATTTAAACGGTGGAAAAAGGGAAATGCGTTTCACAAAAAAGGTTTTCACAGTTCATTTTGTATAATTTCTACAATGTTGCTTTTGCATTTCTTCTCAGACAGACGTCCCCGTACACCCCATTTTGCACAGATGCACAACCCTAAAAAAGTGAATTGATATGCTTGAGAACCCAGGCAAGAGTAACAAAAGTACAGGATTGGATTGGATTTGGAAGCAAAGGGGATTGCATTCTATGTTCGGTTGTTGTTTTTTCTAAAGGAGGTTTAAGGGATGCACTGATTTCCGTGTCTTCGATTTTCCCAGCAAGGGTTGGAATCACTGGGGAAAACTTTGCACCGTTTTCCGCACTTCCCTTGTTGTTCTTTTCCCTGTTCTACGATGATTGGTAACAAATTCGTGTGCTAAACGATCATTATGAGGTTTTTTAGCCAGTGGGGGGAGCAGGGATAATACCCATAGAGTAATGCCTTACGGCAGTGACTGTGAAATTGAAACATTTTTCGGCTAAAGTCTAATTAATCTATTTATTTGGATGAAAAGGGGGTTGCAGAAATTTTATTATAATATATTTTGTAGTTTAGAAGATGGGAAAATATAAATACAATCATTTACAATTGAAATAAAGCTTCTTTTAGGATTTATTCATTGTTGTTACTTTATTTTTGAACTCATTTGTTCGTTTTAGATACAAACTTGCTTTAATAATGGTTAATTAATGAAAATGTGGTAGAACCCACAGAAATGTAATAGATAGACTTTAAATTATATAAAAATCTATACAAAAAACGGACTATTTATTTGAATAAATGTATTTTCTTGTGAAAAATTAATTATTTAACAAAAAATAAACTCTTATAATGCATGTTAAATTTGTTACAAATCTAATAAATTACTTACGAACTTTACAAGCTCATCAAATCCCCTGAAACATCCTCAAAAAAGAAAGCTCCGAAAAATCCCTCTTCAGCTCCAAACTCTTTCCAAGCTTAGCCAACATTTCCTAGATACTTTTTTGCCTTAACAACTCTTATCAACCTTACTCAACCCAAAGAACCCTTCTCTTCCCTTTAAGCCCCGTGCTCACTTAACCTGCTAACTCCAATCAGTAGCCAAAAATGGAACAAAAAAAAAGCAGTGGCAAAAAGGCGCCCATAAATACATCAGCGAAACATGAAACGTGCAAGCGGCCGCAATGAGCTGAAACAGATACTCTCAGATACAGATACTCTCAGCTACAGATACTCGGCTACCGATACGTCTGATTCAGTTCGAGATATACTCCATCGGCAGCGATACCGAAAAAGATACAGATCCAAATTCAGAGTCAGACACTCCGATTGAGATGCAGATACATGCAAAAGCAATCAGTGTATTGACCACAACGATTTTTGACATGTTACGCATACAAATTAGAGCAGAAAATACCCCCTTACCTTAGACCCACCACACGTCCTCCTCACTCGTCGGTTCATTTGAAAGCGAGTAGCAAAAGGCAATCCCCAATAAAGAAGCCAACAAAAGGCAGAAGGGAGAGCCGAAAGCAGAGCAGACAGAAATCGGTAGGCAAACAGAAGCCCCGCAACAGCGCCAAAGAAAAGACCACGACTTTGAGTGGGCAGTTGAAGCAGTTAAAGAAAGAATTATATATATCTACATATATATATACATATATATAAAAACAGCATGGCGAAAAAAAAAGAGTGGAAAAAACGCGCTGAAAGGGGAAGAGATAACTGAGGCGAAATTCACAACAAAAAATATACAAATAAATACAAAAAAAGAAGACAGAACAAAAGAACTCTAGACTTGAGCGAATATAAAATGCTCTTAGCAGCTTCTTTTGGAAATTTAATATTATATATATACATATATATATTATATATTGACTATTAAAATATCTTTATTTATTCATTCATTTATTGTTATATTTATTCTCTTTAAATTTGTATATACATCAGGCTTTCATACAAGGCTTGAAACTAAAGAACCGAATAAAATAGAAAACAAATATTAAATACCAATAAAAAACTATATATATTCCATATATTTTTATATTTTTTCCAATGCTCACATTAGTTCTTAATCCCTCTTCTGATTAAAAAACACATATTTCGTACAATTGAAAGCCATTTAATATATGAAATTCTCTAATAGAGCGCTTTATCACTGTAAAAATAACCGAAATTAATTTCAATCTGCGGATTTCGGTTAAAATAGCAACAAAATCAAACCAAACACAATTTCAATTCAAAGTTTAATAAATAAATTCATCATAATTCCAGCTCTTTGATTAAATACTTCATTTAATATTTGTATGCGAATGGCATAAAGAGTATCAATAACAAAGCTTTGGTCGCTATGTGGATTTAGCAAGAAATAACTAAATAGCGAAATTTAGAGGTAAATAAATGCATAGAATTCTGGTTTTTTTGACTAATTGCTTCACTGAATTCGACAAGAGTATTAAGCCAAAAGTCATGAAATAATGAGAAAATCAGCAAAAAAAAACAAAAAAAAAAACTCTCGGCATCATCATCAAGTGGCCAGTCTAATGATCCAAACTGTCTTCCCTCCCGTTTTCAATACCAATTCCAGTAGCCAACTCAATTAGGGAAAGGTGAGCGGAGCAGCGGTGCCGTGAGGTGCGGCACAGACAGGTAATTCAGGCGTGACAATCACCTTTTTGCAAGTTGGTCAAGAAATGCCATCACGTCAGGCGTTTTTCCACAAACTCTACAACGCCATTCGAATGCAAAAAAAAATTTTAACAAAAACAACTAAAAGCTTAAAAGCCATAAATACAAATTAATTAATATTCGCCAGCCGTTGTGAGTCAGTGTTTAGTTTCGTTCTTTAGCTTCAGCTTCTAGCCTAACCTGCATTTGGAATGCAAACACAAATACAATTACAATAAATCATAGATTAATCATCAAATATTAATTGATATTCAACACAAGTTGTCTTTCTCTTTGGCTTTCACGCTATCAACGCTTCATGGAAATATTTATAGATATTTCTGTCAAACCAAAGAAGAATAAATTGGCCAATAAAAAAAAGCGTACAAAAAAGTTTAGAAAAATGCATTTATTTTCTGCAAATGTTGGCGAAAATTTTTCTGTAACCAAACCAATGACGAGGTCGTTCAGGGGTTAAACAAAAAAAAACTATAAACTACAAACTCATGCCAACTTCGTCATCAGTCAGCAAATGTTATTGAATTTTTATTGTGTCCGACTCGTTATCTGTCCGTGTGTGAGTTCGGCATTTGTTTGTGTGTGTGTGAGTGAGGCCAGGCCAACACATCATTTAAATGTTGGAGAATTCTCACTCGCTGGTTTGTTTAAACAGCTGCAACGTTTTTTTTAAATCCACCCACCTCAAAACAAAAAGAATGAAAAGAAAAGAGTGAATATAGTGCATAAATACGACTACCGATATCCATGCACAGCGGCGAGATACATATAAATTCAACGCGTGCCAGTTATAAATTCCAACTGCCAAAGCATCAAGCTAAACAAAAACTATGAAATATATATGTATCTTTAAAGGGTATTTTGGTAGATGCTGTGGATTGAAAGGGGTAAGTTAGTTGGTAACAACGTAAACTAAGAGCAGAAACTAAGGAGGAGAACTATAATATTATATATCATAGAAATGTTGAAGTTTAGAAGTTAACTAATTACTACTAATATTTCAATGACCGAAACTTGTATCTTTTAGTTCCTTATCAAGCAGAATGTTCTACAAGCTTCTTACAATTTTAGCATCAACTCAAGGAGTTCTTTTTAATATAATTACTTTTTTTTAAAGCAAGAGTTACTTTGCTGCTCTGTTTGATTATATTAAGAGATACAAAACAAATCTCTATTAGAAATATGCCATGTTTCCACTCTTTTTCATATAAATTTCAATAAAATTTTATTGGTTTTCCCAACCGCAAAATTGTCACAGTTATTTCCTCGATATTCTTCCTCTGTGAAATTCTTGAAACATTTTCAAACTTTACCTCGTCTGTCCCTTATCCTTTGTTTATCTATAACCTTTTTTTTTATTTTTGCTTATCAATATTTCCACAACAGACTCTGAAATTCCAGCTAACTAAACCAATTTATTGTATCCAAAAAGCAAATCCAAATCCCCTTTTGCCACTGCCTCTGGCTGTAGCTTTACCTCTTTTTTTTGTATCCTTTTTCCCCACCCGCTCCCTTTGCCACTTTTCCATGCAATCCAACTTTGATTTTGCCAAATGCAAATTCTGAATATATATAAATTTCCCAGTGCTGCTGCTGCTGCTGTGTTGCCTGCTGCTGGAAAAGCGTTTCTCATTTCCACTCCGGTGTCTCTGCAGTTGCAGCTGTTGCGACTAGCCCCTATCTCTCTCTCTTGTTATTTTTTTGGGGCAACGGCAACACACACATTTCCGCACACGTCGCTGAATTTAGCACGTAAAAAATGTTTGAAACAAACAAAATATTTGTTTAATTTATTTTAATTTCAAAGTTGCAGCAGTTGCAGATATTTTTGGTAGCGAAAAAGGAGGAAAAGGTGAGGTGCCACAGGCTGTGTGTGTTGGCATATCCTTTGCCAGGCGATACACAGGGAAAATTACAGAAACTAGTTTATTATAAACACAAGTTTAATTTAATTAATTTAATGAGAATATTACAGAGTTTTTGGTATGAAAAATAATCTATTTACGCTATTATTTTATTAGTTAAATATTAAAAAGGCAAATTGGATGTTTAATCCATTCAAATAGGGTTTGCAAAGTTAGAAATATTAATTAAAATCAAGTTGAATGCTTTCTTCGAGTGCACCAAAAATAACAAAAACAATAGCGACAATAACAACTCCGGAAAAGTGGGAAAAACTAAGCCACAATCATAATTCACGCGCTAAAAACACGAACAGTAAAGCGACGGGATACAAGGAGATAGTGGGGAAAAACTAGGGGATGGGCGTGGAAAATTAGGGGAAAAAGAAGTTTTAGGAGCCGCCGCCGGCGGTGGCAGGCACTTGGTAGAAGCCAGGAAATGAAATGAATGTGGAAGAACTCAAAGGGAAAACCCGAACGGAGAGCAGGTAGGTAGACGAACGACGAAGGCATAAATAAAACAAAGCTGCAAAACGAGAATAAAAACCAAAGGCAGGAAAATAAACATAAAAACCCGAAGGAAACGCACACACACACACACACAAATTGTTATAAACAGTGAGGGAAAGCGAGACAGGTAGAAGGACATTTCAAGCACTTCTTAAGCAATATCCTGCGTTTCTCCTTAAGCATTTCACTGCAGACACACACAGGATTTTCCAGGGAAAACTCTGCCAAATTGGAAGGCACTTCAAGGATCAACGGGGAATAATGTCGAGAGAATCAAAGAAAAGGGAGAGAAGGACATCACAAGTGCCCTGCGCAAAAATAAACTAAAGAAATGTGGTTTGAAAAAAAGGGAGATTTTTTCCATGATATTTAAAACCGATACGATCCTGCCTCGACTCAAGGCGTTAATAACAAGGACTCTCTCTTTAATGAAAAACAAAAATCGAAATTGATATTCTTTCCTTTTATTTCGGAGTTTTTTTTCATAATTATTCGCCTTAAGCCGAAAGGGCCTCGCACTTTTCCTATTCCTTGCTAATCTTTTAATGTGTTTTTAATGCCAGTGTTCTCCTCAGCTGTCATGAAATCTAATAATGCCCCCGAGTTGAGCAATTCCCAAGAAGCTAGCCTCGGGCCAAAGCAAAATAAAGCCTCCGTCGAGAGTTCATTGATTTCAGAATCTTGCGACTTTTGATTCCGAGGCGTTGACAGTTAAGCTGAAGGAGGAGTGAACTTTTACGAGTGGCTGGGCAGCAGTAGTGTTGCCTCTATAAAAGCTAGGGAATTACAGCGAAAAAGAAACGCGTGTCAAAGGCCCAATTAAGATGTCAAATCAACACGTTTTATTTATTAAATGATTACACACACACACACACACAGCACACAAAGTGGCAACGGGTGGAGGGAAGCGCCATAAAGTTAATGGTGCAATATATCTTTAGAGGGGAAAAACACAAACGAAAAGGGGGCGACGACTAATCACAGACAAATTAATAAAAAGGAATTGCTCGCTCCCCCCTTCGAGGAGCGAGAGAGTTCCCTTGACCGATTTACCCGATTGAGTGGATATAATTCACATTTAAATTTAAGCCCAGGCCTTTGATATTGCTCCGCGCTTTCCGTGGGTTCTTGGAAAGTATTAAAAAGCATTTTGTAAGCAAACTTGTATATGAGAGAAGAGAACAAAGTTTGCTGAAGCGTGCCAAACTAAAGTTTTCCCTATAGCCTTATGCCGCCGCCAGCCCTTCTCCCCCTAGTCTTGATATTTGTTCCACTTTTCTTTTCTCGGGGACAGTAGGTATTCCTTTAACTATACCAAATCTATAATTTAAGGGAGAGATACGTCATCAGGGATGGGCAAGGAGGTTCAAGATGGGAGCCTGACACCGTATGCTGTCTAGAAATATCACTGTTAGCGCCGTGATGTAAATACAAAATTGGCCACATTGGCGAGAGACAGTGTGACCTTATCAATCTAATAATATGACGCTTTGGTAACACTGGCGTTGAAGCAACTCTGATGGGACACTCGAGTGGTATTTCTTTTGTTCTTTAATTATTATATGTACATATTTTTACGATAAATCCCTAGTTCGATTTATGGAATATCGCCTGTAGCTCAAGTTCCGTTTTAATATCGAGAACAGTAAATGCTGCCAATTGACAGGAGCCAAAGTGAGCGAGGGAGAAAACAAAGAAGGTGGGGCCTGGGAAATCAAGGCTGGGAAAAAAGGGGAAAAGTGGAGGCTTGAGCAGCAGATAAAAAACTTTATGCTGACGTCAAGGCAGCACAACAGGAAGAAAGTCCAACAAAAAACTAAAGTGACGTTGCAAGGTGACAACAGCCAAAGCGACAAGGCGAAGCAGCATCCCATGATCAGCGTCGAGGGGGGAAATTGGGTGGGAAAAATGTATGGGGTGGGAAAATGCAGAAAAAAAAATCATACGAAGGGGAGCCTGTCATAAGCAGGGGAAGTCAAAAAACGAAAAGAGGAACCGAAACTTTTAATTGATTTGTGTCGTCACCAAGATATGCGTGTGTCGCAAATGAAGGGATTAGAAAATGTCAGGGAAAAGGTGTACAAATTGAGGTGTTTTTAAGCCAGGATTTAACAGACACTTGCTAAATATAATATAAGTATAAATTACTGACTTAATTAAATATTTTGAAGGGGCTTTAATTTTCTTAAGAACTTCTTTTGATGGATTGCATTATTAAAACGCTGATATATTAGGCAAATAATTATTTGGAAATGTTATCAGTTAAAGAATATAAGGTACAAAATTCTGGGAATTTATTTTATAGATTATTATAACAAGTGTAGAATTTAGGGTAAATTTTGGAAAATAGAATTCAGAAAACTTCTTGTATTATTTACAAATATATGTAAATACATATATAAATGAAATTTAATATAATTTCTATCAAGAAATTAAGTTACATTAGCTCATTTTAATTCTGGGAATTTATTTGTAGCTTATTTACAATGTATATAAATTCCATTAAATACGTTATCAAGTCAAGAAATTGAGGTAAATTCAAAAAATAAAATTCAGTGAACGTTTTTCCATATTATTTTCAAAACATACATTGTACTTAAATGTAATAAATCATTTTTTAAAAGATCAATAGCTCATTTTAATTCCTGGAATTTCGTATTAAATTATATGTATTTTTTGTGAGCTCTTCTTATCTGTTTTTAAGGAAAACACAAACAAAGCAAGGTAATGTACGAGAGAAACTCACCGATAAGAAAAAAGTGCCAAATGCTTAGCGCTGTGGCTGCTCTCCTCGCACTCCTGCTACTCCGGACTATAGCTGTCTCTGTATTGGCCGTTCTTCGTCTCATTTTTGTCACTTTTGCTGTTGTTTTTTAGTTGCTGCTTCGACTACTTCTAGTAGCTATTCTATGTTTCTATGTAGCTGTTGCTGTTGTTGTTGCTAAAGTTTGCTTATTATCTCCGCTTCCGCTTTTCGGTAAACTGCAGTTGACGTTTTGTCTTGAGCAAAAAAAAAAAACTTTTGCTATTTACGCCAGCTCCTGCCGCCTCGATAACAGTAGTTGACGGCAGCTCTTTGCGTCTCCTTCTCTAGCTGCGTTCGCAGTTGTTGTTGCTGCTGCTGCTGCTGTTGCAACGCTCCATTGCGTTGAATTGTTTTTGTTTTTAACACCACATAAAATATGATTTTCTTTTTTAAACACACAATATAAGATTGGGGAGTTGTTTGTTTATTTTTTTTTATATCCGAGAAAAACGAAGAAGAATAACTGAAAAATTAAGAGGGAGTAGAAGGATACGAAGATTAGTGATTTATTCCGGGTTTATTTATTAATTTTTAAGGTATTTTATTATAGATTAAAGTTGAATCTGGTTTCTTTGATTCTTCCTCAAGTTTTTCACTGTTTCTTAGTCACTTTGTTATTAAGCACTGTATATCCCACACTTTTCTTCAAGTGTAACAATTTTCAACTCTTATTTTGTTTTAATTTAAGTATTTATCACTTTATTTAATGATTTCCAGTATTTCTTGTGATTTTATCTTTTGCTTGTAACATATTTTTTGTTATTTCACATTTTCCTTTATTCTTTCTTTAATTACTTTACAAATTCCTTTTGCTTTTGGCTTTTGGCTTGATCTCTGTTTCTCACTAATCTCCCCTGTTTCACAGTTATAATTGCATCTCTACTTTACACACACACACATTCACACACCGCTCTCCTGTTATTTTTGTTGTTGCCTAGAGTTGCAACATGTTTCTTTTATTTTTCTTTCGTTTTGTTGTTTTTTGTTTATTGTTGTAACAGGTAAGAAAAGCGCTTGAAAGGCTTCCAAGAAACTAACATGCACACCGACACAGGCCACGCCGAAACACAACCACACACACACACACACAGGCAAACCTGTTTAACAGGTAAAGGTGTGTGACGAGACGGAGAGGGGAGCGGCGATCGCAAGAGACGCCGCGATCGAGGATTGGAAAGAGAGAGAGGGAGAGGAAGAGAGAACTAATGAAGCGGTGACGCAGCTGCTGCTGCTGCTGTTGCTGTTGCTGAGATGCTGCGTCTTCGTCGCCTCTCCCTTGCACATACTTCGTCTTCACTTAGTTTTAACTGTTATTTGTTTTTGGGGAATTTTCACGATATATATTCAAAGATTTTTATTGATATTTCTGTATGTTTTTATTTTGTTTCTTTCTGTTAATTTTGTAGATATTTCTGGTTTATGATTTTGCTGTTAAAATCCAGTTTAAATTCCTGTTTTCCAGCCACAACACACACTTTTCTAAACACTTTTTTAACGCCTTTAATTCATACCTTAAGCTTAGTATTTTCTGTTGCTGTTGTTGTTGCCAAACAATGCGATTTTGTTGTTATTACACACACGAAAAACCAGCGGAAAACCCGGCGGAAAAATCAAGCGACGCGCTTTTCCCTCTCGAAGCGTTGCGCTATCCTCCGAATACGGTTAACGAAAACGAACTACGAGATACAGATACTTCTGCGAATATAAAACCAGAGCGTTGTTGTTTTTCGTTGGAACTCGGGTTCGACGGCACCGGCAACATGTTGCGCGCTGCCGCTCGAACCAGCTGCAACCGCTTGGAACTTGATTCGATACAACTTCGAAAATGTTAATGGTCTCGCTCTCGAAGTCTCTCTTTCTCGCACTCTTTTGAAACTCGCCACGATTCTCTCTTATTTGAGGTGAAGCTGCCGAAGCACGGTCTTTCTCTTCATGCAAAGGATGAAGATCCCAACTTGGATTGCTTTTTAAGACCAAGTTTTTATTCAAATTATTTAAATTTAAAAAATATGTATTTATATATTTGTATTATATGTATTATTTATTTGTATTTATTTATTTATGGAAAACACAATTTCTAATCTGTT
>JAEIIG010033210.1:0-19728 GCA_018904695.1 Drosophila parvula | reverse complement strand
TTTCAAGGGACCGACGATTTTACGTCGTTATACCCGGAAGACGCACTAACCGGAGCGAAGGCCCTTTCATATAAGTTTGTATGTACCAACCAAGCCATCGAGTTTTCGTCGTAATAACTGGACAAACGCTATAAGCGGAGTCGTTATAGCCGGATTCTACTGTATGTACATATATGACACTCTAAAACATTGTTAGATAAGTATGTAAATCTTAAAGAACCTGAGTTTAATTTTGGAAAATTTTTTGCAAATCAAATATCTGTTTAGTGGGAAAACGATGGGACAAAACCTTTTCAAAATTTCCTTTATGTCAATAAATTTTCAAACATTTTCTAAATGTAAATAATTGTTAAAAAGGCGGGCAAAAATATTATTTTGTTTTTAAAAAAAAATATTTTTAACCAAAAGTGACTTTTAGATTTTTGAATATTTTCAACATTTTATATGTTTTATATAACATGGGCCAACAATTCCAACTTTCTAATTTCGAAAATGACATTTTTCGCAACCCAGCTTGTGCTTGTAAGTTGGTATGTACATACATACTTACGGTCGGCACACAGGCGTTTCAGTCATTTAGAGGACCGAAGGATCGAAGAGTTGAATTTGTATGGAGTATGAATTTGTTCAACGATATTTTCAGTCATTAATAGTACTATTCCACGGCTACATTTTATCACCATCACGGGTATGGCCCATATTCTTACACGAACTTCCAAAAGGAAAACGTGCTAAAAAAGAAAGACTGAGAGGCAGACGTAACCCATTTAAAATTGGAAAGGGTGGTTAGTGCTTATTTTAAAAAAAGTAAAAAACTATAATTCCGCTAAGGGATATTATACATATGTAATTCAGAAATTGGTTTAATAAAATACTTAATATTAAAAACCATCTCCTATTACTAAATATTATTAAAATTAATAGTTAAAATCCTAAGAAAGTTCAGGTTATATTCGAGTATGCCTAACACCTACTGATACTAAATTATGAGCAAGATATAGTATCAATCAATGTATGTATTAGAATCCAAGTATGTATGTATTATTTTGCATACATGATAAACTTATTTCATGTGCCTTCTCTTGCGAAATGTGAACATTTCGAACAAATGTGAAATTCAGAAAATAAATTTTAATGTTGTTTTTTCTATGGGAAAGAAAAATTAGTTTAAAAAAACAACAAATCTCAGAGATTATAACAGCTAGAGCTACCAAATTGCGTGACAACATTTATATCTCTTGCATGCGGATCGAGTTCCTTTAAAATTTGCTCACGCCCACTTTCATGAAAAACGTATAGCTATGTGAAAATTTATGTAAGATCGGATAAAAGCACGGAAGTTATTAAACATTAAAGTTTATGTGTTGCTGAACTACAGCAACAACAAGAGTTATTTTCAACATGTCCCTAGCAACATTTATCCATATCATCCGGTGTTGCGAAACATGTTCCTAGCCACATTCGTATTCATTGGTCAACAATTTCTTCTGCCATTAAAATGGTTATAAATTTTGAAATACATATTACTAATTAGACAAAGTCACTTAGCTAAGTCCCTTTGAATTTCACCCACAAAGCCATGCGTACCGCATGAGCACTTATTATTCTTACTTACTCATTACTTAAATTTTATTTAAAAAAAATAAATAAAACACGAAATTTCTTATTTATTCATTATTATTCACATTAACATTCGTGGTTATAAACAAAACAAGTAAGAAAGTTACAATCGAGTGTGCTCGTCTGAGAGTTACGTGGTTCGCAATTTGTATTCAAAAAATGAGGCAGCAACATCCACATATGTAGGTGGATCATTTTCGCAAGGGATGTTGCCATCACAAATGACCTTTACATGTCACATGCCCGATCAATCGGCATTCAAGTGCTTCAATTCCACACTAACAACAGCTTATCCGTGACCGATTTGGCTCAAATTGTTTTTTGTAATTGTATAAATATAAATAGAGATTTATAACGGTTACGGAAAAAATGTCAGGCGAAGAGGAGTTATAATCCGGGATGCGTTGCTCGAGGTATTATTATTCACATACGAAACAATTCATTGAGTTATTTACTTGACTAATGCATACTAGAAAACGATCAAGCCTTTGACGACGTATGTATGTACAAGTCATGCAAGAAGTAGTCAAAATGGCTGTAAGATCGAACACAAGAGAAACGTGCAAAAGAAAATGAAAAGAGGATGACAAGAGGATGACATATTTACCACTTTAAATTTGTACAGTAGATTTAGATATGTACACATGTACATACATATGTATGTATATCACGCTGCTATTAAACACCATTACTACCATACACCATACTATTCATAAATGAATCTTGCAACGTTTGGTTTAATTGTTATAATAATTTTTATTTGGCTTCTATGGTACGGCTTATGGTTAAACTATTTGTAAGTACAAATCTTTCTGTGTTCATTGCTTCGATTATTCTTCATTGCTAACAACTTAATGACACTTTCGTTTTTAAGGGCTTGAATCTTTATTTGTCTGCAGAGGCGAAGCAACTAATGAACCATAATACTACATACAATATGCATATCCACTATATTAAATAGGCAGGTTTCTCTAAACAAAATTCTTCTCTAACTATTAAATTTGGGCAATAAATATTAAATACATATTAATATGTATATGCATGTTACATAATTTTATATACATACATAATTATTATAATGTTATAAATAATAATAAATTAACAATATCGTCTGATACGCAAGTACATAAGGTCCATTACATATTTACAAATGAATGACAATGGTAGAAACAACGTGGAAAGTGAGCATTAGTGATGCTTCAAAGAATGGGTGCCAAGAGCGCTTTGAACAAAGTCAAGCTGAAGTTCTGGTTTAACGACAACAAAGCGATTGCCGAAATACATAACTAACACGCATTCATTCGGCTATACATACATTCATATACATATGTATGTATGTACGAGTATGTACCATGCCCAACAACATTCTCTAGACGTTATACATATGTAGGTATGTATGTATGTAAGTAGGCATCGATTATTTGCACGGAGTGCAACTATATCGGTTCGGTTCCTTTCCAAAGCTCTCTCTGGAGTCGGATCCGTCACACTGACTGGAATACAGGTAAGGACAACTGGTACTTGCGCATAGGACATGCAAGTTTTTGCCAGCTTCTTGTCTGTTACCGACGATTATTTCGCTTTTGATTCCGGCTCCGCTTCCCGTGAGCAACTGTTAGTCTAGGTTATGGGGCGGAGTACTGTTTGGACCGCCCAGTATGAATGATGTTGGACTGTGTACCGAGATGCTTTCCAGGTCCAGTCCGCCGTCACCCTTCTCCATCATGCCGCTGCCGTCCTGCTTCATCATCATGCGGCGCCACTTGGCCCTAGCATTTTGAAACCAGACCTGCGGGAAACCGAGGATTGCCGGTGAGCGACTGCAATTTGCTGTGCTGGTTGATCTCACTCACCTGTAGGACTCTCTTTGGTAAACCAGTTTTCTGCGACAATTGCTTCAGATCCTTGGCATCGGGGTTGTGATTGATTGCAAAGTAGGACTTCATGGTTCGCAGCTGGTGATGCTTGAAGGATGTACGCATTCGCTTTGTGCGCGACGACGAGCTCATGTGCGAACCGCGGCCGAAGTCCACATATTCTGTGTTGAGATCTGCAATCAATCCAAAGACTCTTGTAAGTCTTGCTGCTTTTACTGCACCTTTGGAGTTTTACGATTTAGACACATAAAAACTGGTGCTACAGCTTCAACGGCGCCATGATCCGGCTACAGTGCTGATTCCAGCACCGTTGAACACACTGTGACCATAAAGACCTGAACTACACGCTGACCATTTTTATGATCGGCAGTTGCGTCGCGAAAGAACTGAGAATTTACAACCTACCTATATTGGCGGTGAACGCCTCGATGTCCTTGGGCTTGCGCTTGCGAGGCCTGCCCTTCTGACGCGCCGGCTGTGGCAGGCCGGTGATGACGTGGGACGCGGGCACGAAAATGCCTGTAGGAACAATGCTTCGACTGGGATCCGAGTGCGGGCTCGAGGAGTCGTTGTGCGGCGATCCAAACTGGGCGCTGTATGGATAGGTGGCGCTCATGCTGGAAGAGGCTGCATCACCTTCCCTCGCTATGCTGTAGTGGGTCCTACGAGTGACGATTAGTAGTGATGGAGTTGTCAAAGTCGGATAATGCATTGACGCTCACCTGCAGTATATAAGGGAATCGATGATACCGTATTGGTCGCCCTTCGTCAGGGGCGTGTGACAGACTGTGCAGCAGAAGCAGTTGACGTGAAAGACCAGGTTTCGGGCGCGCATCACTAGCTCGTTGGAGCTGATCGAGGCCAGGCAGCGGGAGCAGCGGCGAGTACCAAAAAAACTGCAAGCGGAAATAATGATTGTCTTTTATTATTCAGAACATAGAAGAAGCTGCAAAAGCCGAGTCTGCAGCACCAAATCCAAGCCAGCTCAATCATTTGGCGTGGAGGAGGGAGGAAGTCGAGCTTAACACACGGCGTGCTTTGTGTCTTCGGGCTTCCCACAAGAATCACTAATCACATGTTTGGCAGGAAGCTACGAGCTACTGTCAGTCGACCCTGTCGATAATCATGAAGCCTCTGTCGGGCCCCAACCTGTCCGCACAGTTCCCAAACTGGCGGCCAGTAAACACCTACTCATCGTCATCTTCAAAGTCATCCTACGATGAAGACCGTCTTCACCTTCTTGGTTTCGAATTCAATCCGTCTCTGAATACTTTTTAAGCTAGGGACTCGAAGCGTGTAAGGGTATGCTATTTTAGTTCCAATGACCACACACAAAAGAAAACGTCTTATCATCAAAATGGGAGTCGATTGAACCATCTTTATCTTATACAGACTCCATGCAGTTCCATGTCGACTCTAATTTAAAACTTTTTTAAAGTTTGGGTACCAGGTATCTCTTTGTCGAAACAATTGAGTATAGCGTTCTGACTTGTTTTTACTTTCGCAAATGACTGATCAAAGATTACCAGCATCGTTCCGTAATCACCGGGGAGTCCGCTGGTTTCGTGCCAGAAATGAAGCAGGAGCTTGGGGAAAGTCTACATGAGCGTATTTCTGGCTGCCGGGAGACAGACGAGGACCAACATCAAATGCGCGGGACACGCGATTTCTTTGACATTAATCAAAATAATTGGCGCATACTTCAGTTTCAGCCTCTCTCAACAGGCTAATTCTCACATTGCAGAGTGCTAGGGCAAAAATAAACAGCCTTAACGGGCAGCCGGCCGAATCTAAGGCAATTTTCATTGCACATGACTTTATCATATTCATACGGAGCACACTCTTATGAGGCTTCTCCTTCCCATTCCCGTTCAGCATCTGTGTTGTCATTTTGTTGAAATTATTTTGAAAGTGACGTCGAGACTTTCGTCACATCGCCATTTCGCACATCTTGTCGCTACACGAATCGCGGCTTCTGCGGCTTTCGCCCGATCTTTCGCTCGGGTTCCGTCTGCAGTCAAGCCCTAAGTAGAAGTGCCCTTGTACATGTATACATATGTACATATGTATGTATGTATGCATGTACATACATACCTTGGCTGGTTTGCGGGACGTAAACCCCATAAATAATATTAAACATGCAGAAGAAGCGGTCGCAGCTACCAACTCATAAAATTACTACAGACCGCAGTTTCGGCGGAGTTGAGTTCGCTCCGCCGGTTCCACTTCCACCGCCCTGTCACGCCCCTTCTCTCTTCGAAGAGCGGGGGAGAGAGCTCGAGAAAAATGAATTATGATTATTGCCATGTAAAAGAGCAGGCGAAATGTCAAAGTGACAACGTCTAATATATGAGAATGTTTTTAAGCGCTCGAAATCTGATACCCTCACACACACTCTGGTCGCTCCGGACCCGGAGGGACTCCGATCCCCCTCTAGTTTATCTTTCTGTCGTGCTCCGAATCAAATCAGCACCATGCCCTTTGACGCCTCCAAAGGTTCTTCCTGCATATGTACTTGCATCTTTTGGGCTCTGAATCGTCATAAAATGTCTGCTTTGAAATACTTTTCGAAGCTACTAATGTACAATATGATTTGTACAAAATGGTCTGAATGATAATTTTTTTTTAATTTAAATAGATTTATCCCCAGGACGATGTTTTCTTTAAATATTTTACTATGACTACAAAACCGGAAAACAAAACTCATTTTTATTTTTCAATTGACTATTTTTTGTAACATATTAAGACAACTTAGCTGTTAGTGAATTTTTTTTGCATTTTTTTTAATAGGGGACAATGATATTATCTAGGAACGATCCGAAAGTAATCAGCTAAATAATAAATATATATGTACATATAAAAACGCTACAATTTTTAAAAAAACATTTATTCAAATACCGTTAGATTTGAATATAATTTACCCAATTTTATCGCATTTGGATGACAAGAAGCGATCGGTAATTTGAATATTATGAAAACTCGTCTCCACCTCGCTGTCTATAAATTAACATTCCAGAAATTCTTATTTTCATTTTGTCAAAATCGGTCATATTTGTCATTTAGTTGTCCTGATAACAATTAAGTCAAAAGGCTATCCGAAGTCAATTTCGGTTTATTACTAGCATTATAGCATTAGCACTAGCAGTATAAATGGTTTCGGTTCCGCCACTAACACAGTCCGAAGATCCATATCCTACGTTCGATGTGACTATCGATATTAGGACTGCTCTGGAGTCAAAGTCTGATCAGCCACCTAAAAAGGTCATGCTTTCGCAGGGCGGACTTCCGAAAGATAAGCAATTTTATATCATAATTAAATTTATCCGATTTATATATGTATGTGCAGACATGGCTGACGCCATGGACATTTTTTATAATGCCATTAATTCATTTTTTAACGACTGTGTTCAGTTATACTATCCGTCAATCTCAAACAAACCTCCTTGGTTTATTAAAGAGCTGACTATCCTCAAAAACATAAAATCCCATCTCTATTATAAATTATAAACACGCCTGTTCTCAATCTGTCTTATCTCGCTACATAGCAGCTCGGTCTAATTTTACCCTGCTTGACGTGCAGTCTTATAAAAACTATCTAATTCGTTTCAGGATACAGCTCACGCAGGACCCATAAGAGTTTTATAATTTTGTCAACACTAAACGTAGGCCTATTATACATTCTTCCTCGCTTTTATTTGAAAATATGATTTATACCAGACCTACTAATACAAAATGCCCAAATCGAACCTCATCTTCAGTCCTAGTTTACACGAAAGTTATCTTCTTTTGGATCTTCAACGTGTTAAGCCAGTTTATGAGCCAGCTACCGATGGAATATCAGGCTGTGTGCTTAGGTACTATGCTGAGGTATTGTCCAATCTCCTTCTAAAATTATTTACATTATCCTAAGAAACCTTCCATTTTCTCCTTATTTGGAAAGAATCATTTGTTGTACCTCTCCATAACAATTATAGAAGAATATCTAAGATGTCAGCCATCCCAAAACTTTTTTAAAAATCAATCACTCCCCCTTTTGCAGCATCTTTGTAGATCAGTCTTTTCTCCATGTCAACATGGATTTACTAGGCGAAAAGGACGCAGAAAGTCCTCTTACAAAAAAAACTTGTCTAATGTTCCCCGGGCTAATTCTGGGGTCCTGCAAGGGAGCCATTTTGGTCCATTATTATTATTATTATTATTATTATTATTATTAATTAATGACCAGTCCAAGGTTTTTGGTACACCGATAATGTTAAAATTTGTGTGCAATATAAAGACAGCTCTTGCCAGTCGTATTTACAAACAGATCTCAATGTTCTCTTGTAAAATAAATAAACTTATATGGCTCTAAGTGCAAGCTAATGACATTCTCTTGTGTCACTCCACGCTTGCGACTTATACATATGCTGAACGCCTGCTCTTTGAAAAGACCAGAGTGACGAATTGATCATACACCTAGATCCTAAAATTGTCTTTATCGATTATATTTTGTGCATGATGAATAAAGCCAGGGGTGTGCTTGGATTTCTTAAGCGCTGGTCGAAGGAATTCTATGACTCTTATGTTACAAAAACTTTATACGCTTCATTAGTTTGTCCTATCTTAGAGTATGGATCATGCGTTTCGAATCCATAATACGAAGTCCACAGAAAACGCATCGAATCAGTTCAAAAAAACTTTTTACTATTCGCTCTACGCGGTTTTATCTGGGATGCAGACCGATGGTTACCCCCTATACAAGTAAACTTCTCCTAATTAACCTTACGTTAATCTTATCCAACTTGGTACGCATGCAAGCAAACATTTAGACATTGAGACTATAGCGCCTAGTAACACCTAGACCTAACCAGCACGTGCTTGGTGTCGCAAGGCTCAATTGAGTGGTCAGTACACTCAAGGGCTAGGTGTTAGTAGTAGTTAGTTCTTCAATGTCACATACTCTTTCATGGCTTCTAAGAGTCTGTATTTCTGATAGTAACCAATTATTAAAAGATTATGAATTATTTTCAAGATATCTTCTGGATCCCGAGAACAGGTAAGTAAAAATACTTATAATCGAAACAAAAATCTAGGTAGTACTGATCGGATCGATGTTTCAAAACATATATCAGTATCTATATATTTTCTTTGATTTTGGGAGAAAATTCCGTAATTTACAAATCATAACAAATTGTCATAATTTGGAAATGAAAATATGTTAAGAACAATAACTTCAAATTCCTGATTATTTATATGACAGCCATAAGTGGTCCCATCAGGCTTGTTCTACTTGCACTAGAAATCAGACAATCTGCACAGTTTGATTCCATAGAAACGTACAGACGGACATGACAAGACCGACTCTAGTGATCAAGAATTCATATATACATATTTGCATATTTAATAGGTAGCCTTCACCGCTTTGCACACTTCTGACTAAAATCATTATTACTTTGCAAGAGAATACAAATAATCTACTGTTCAAATTGTTAACACCTAGTTGGATCCTCACTTTTGAGGTAAAATACCTTTCTCTGAAACGCTTTGTTATTCGTGTTCCGTAGAATGCTTCACAGCGAAACTTTTTGTCTTCCGATTTAATTTTTGTATCCTTTTTTAAGTTTACAACATATCATACTGAACTCCAATATATATTAAGACTAGAACTGCGATCAACAGCGCACAACAACCTGATCGGACACTCAAGCTTTAACAATCTTTTACTACGAATAAGTTATTGTTAATTTTTTTATTTTTTTGTTGCTGCCGATGCCAAGCCTGTGCAAGCGATAAAAATGTAAGAAAAAGCGGAATCATAAATAAAAAAGTACAAATTAAGATTTTTATTGAAAAATGTGTTGTTTGCTTTTATTAACCGTAGAGTTTTTGAGTTAGTTCTCTACGCGCATATATTCGGTTGCTGAAATTCGTTTTGATCACGTTATACCGAGTGGGCCACAAAAAAAATATAAGAGAAATTATGAAAAACAACAAACTACATATAGACATACCGAGTCCAAATGGCTTCCAGTGACGGCAAATTTTCCATTATTCGCCTCAATATTAGATGTAGATGAAACGGCCAAATATAATAACGATCTCCTTTAAAATATATACATATCTATACAACATTTTGGTTCTGTGCCTTTAATACTATATTTTATAGTAATTAAAAAATTTTGTAACAAAATTTAAAGATCAATAAAAACCGAAACTGGACAATAATAATCGATATATACATATATGCATAATTGTAATATCTTATCTTTAAAAAAATGTAAAGCCCCCTCTGCCTGTTATTTTTAAATTTTATCCGAAATCACACATAAAATCAATCCAAAGCTGCCCGGAAAAAAGAGGAATTGATAAATATTAATACAATCAATACACATTTTTCACAATTCAACCATCAAACTCAATAAAAAACAGACATCAAAATTGAGTAAAGATAGAATTAAATAAAAAGCTCTTTAAATTTGCTTAGAAAGTTAGAAATTCCGCTGGCCGCTGTTTACAAATTTTACCCGCAATCACACTTGAAAAAAGGCAAATCTGCTGCACTGATTGTGTGGCGTGCCATACACCGGTAAGGGCTTGTGCTGTTTTCGTCTCAGCTCAGGTG
This sequence comes from Drosophila parvula, assembly GCA_018904695.1. Lineage (NCBI taxonomy): Eukaryota > Metazoa > Arthropoda > Insecta > Diptera > Drosophilidae > Drosophila > Drosophila parvula. Next base: position 9,630 of record JAEIIG010033210.1, on the reverse strand, counting down.
GATAAAGATGGGCCGATAGTCTGGTCCTTGCCCTTTCCCCTTATTTTATGTACACAGAAAAAACAAATTGATGATTAAATATACTCAATGTGAAATCAGATTTCCCTGACTGAAAATCCCAAAAACTACGTGAACCCGTAATATAACGATATGAGCTACGAATCTGGTGAAAAAACTGCATATTCAAGGTAGTATATAAATTTGGCCACGCCCATTACCACATCCATATAGTCTTAAATGCTGTAAAAATTAAATAGATGTGTATGTTATGTGATAAATATTATTCTGAAGATGCGCGCTTGAGGACATTTGACTGGGCATGAACTGAAAAACGAATTTTACTATAAATGTCATGACCAAACCTTTGGGTATCGGGTTCTCGAACAATAAAATTCCTATTGCATTAAGCTACTAATGGACATACTCGTATATTTAAGTACAGGACGAAAGCATAATTGCAACTCAACAACTAAAAACAATTATAACAGCAATTATAACAATTATATAAACAAAATATTCTTAAAATGTGAATTATAAGTTTTTAGGTAGAGATTCTATGACAAAAGTCGAACATTTTCTTAGTGTAGCTTCATTCAAACAGATAAAAGTCAAGTCTCCGCAGAGATCTAGCAAATAGATTTAAAAAGCTGCAGAGCTCTGATACGCTTTCGAATCGTGGCTAAGTGCAACGCAGTTTCGCCACTTGCAGACCATCGATAGGCCCCAGGCTGAAGTCCCGGCTGAAGCTCATGAGTGCGGCAGCTCTGTTTATAAGGCGGAAGGGCTGCCCTATGCACGTTGAAGTGTAAACCGACGTGCGGCCCGGCTGGACATTGCGATAATGCCGCGAACATATAGAAAGGAGCAGGGGAACGGAGCTCGGGAACGCGAACGCGGCGGCCACGTTTTGTAACGTGAGAGCGTTTGTAAAGCGGTGAGGGATTGCACGATGAGATTCCAAGTGCCACCCGCTGTGCTCAGCTCTTCAGATTACACACGTATAAGTATACCAGAAACAACAAGAGCGGATTTCCCAGACGGTCCGACGGAACAGCGTCATCCTTCCCATTTTACCACCCCGTTAGCAGCGATGGTAACAATTTCGGGGCTGGGCATCGTGAGAGCGCTTCGAGTTGTCCTGGCTCCTGAGCCTAACCCCATCCCTGCCCCTCACCGAACCAACGACGACTTCCCGGGGCGATAATTCGATTCTAGGGCCTCGGCCGGCGCCTGCCTAAACGTATACAATAATTATTTGTGTGTTTGGTTGTGTTATGACTAGAAATGCAAGCATTGACGGTAAAAAATCGATCGAAAAATAAACGCATGTTTTTGGGTGTTAAATCAGCTGAGAAATTAGTTATAATTGCCTGCTGGATTTAGTTTCCCGGAGCCACCGTCATGCGCTGTGCTCACGGCAATGTGGTTTTAAACGCGGCCACTCCGAGAACAAGCCACTCTTAAGAGTTTCATTAACAATCACATTTGCATTTCTAAGCGTTCCTTAATAGGACTCTTCCGGCTTCCAAGAAACGCACGCTCAAGCCCATGACCATGTCGAATGAAATTGTGTCTATAATTTTATAGTCAAGCTGATTAGATTACCGACCTATTGTTAGTCTATTTTTTGGAACGCCCTTCCTTCTCCCAGGCGCAGTCTGTCATTCGGGAATGGCGCTTTCGCGCATAAATTCGGCGTTAAATGATTTCTTAAGATGCCTATTAAACATTTTAATTATGGCAGTGGCAATGCCCCTGAGTTTATATAGGCTCTTCTTTCCAAGCCAAGTACCCAAGAATTCAGGCGGCAGTAGAAAGGTTAAGTTGTACCGGTGGGCAGCCAAGCGAGCAACTGTGATGCGAGACTGACGAGAAACCGACCACAGTGGCTGCGACTCGCACTTCGCTGCCCAAATATATATTACATACATTCTGCAAAATAAAACAACTGCTTTCAATAAAACTTATATTTTTAGACGAATTGATAAAGAAGATGAAGATAGCTACCGATAATTATCGATACTAATACCTATACATGTTAGTTTGATTGTGAAAAAGTCGGTATGATTACATTTGTACCACATTTTTGATAATATTTCTGTAAATAAAAACAACAATAATTATTATACATCTAATAATATACTCGAAATCTTATATTTAGTGCCAACTAAATTTATCTATATCCGCTGGCTAATGAATTAAAAACGCTCACATTAGTCGGTAACGTTACCAAATTTTCAAAGGAAGTTTGGCATGTGTAAAGTAAGTTGTTGATGTCATTATTTCAAGGTCTTGGGTTAACGGAATAGATATACATATGTATGTACATATTTGACTTACAGAAAACAAATAATTTTGATGTTCCCAAAGGAATAGAAGAGTTGCGTTATAAAGCGTACGAAAAATACGTACATTCTAAAGAAGAGAATAAATTCATTAGGAATACAATATGTATCGTATATGACAACTTTTTTGACATATTTTGTTTTGCGTTTTTTACAAGTTCAAAAGCAGACCAATTTCTTAAGAATTAAGATATGGTTTTCGTTGATTCTTATACCAATCACTCTTAGGTAGCTATATGAGATAGCCATCCTATTTTTGTTAAATTAGAAGCAATTTTTTTAAATCTAAAAAAATAACTATGATTTAGGATATGTTTTTTTTATACCATTTTGATGTATTTACCATGTTTGTCAGCTTTGATCTTTTTGTACGAAAAGAGCACGAAGTGAATATTTTGTGAAATATTATATATGTAGTAGATAAATTGTAATGTTTCCTGATAATTTAGGTTTTATATGCAATTCACAACTGGATAACAAATTAAAAGAACATTAATTTGCCGGCTTAGTTTACCGAGACTTGTTTTTGATCATATTGCGTAAATATTTTAAAAGCATTTTCAACTTTCTTGCTCGTCAGACTTGCTGGTCAGCAAACTTCTCTGCCCTGCCTCTGCTAATACCGATAGTGTAAACTTTCTTCGACACAGTACGGACTTACTCACACTAAGGAAATAGTAAAATGTCTGGCCTGGGCTTTAAAAATGTATAAAGTATATCAATTCTTCTTCTTGACTACATAAAAATACAATGTGTAAATGTATAAAAGTATAACCATCAATAAGCGAATGTTTGATGTGATATAATATATCGGATCAGTTTAAACGCTTCAATATCTTTCAATTATCGTCTAATTTGGAACATCTTGTGGATTATCTTACTGTTTATCTAGGAGCAATCAGACCAAAGTTGTATATTGCGCTACACCTACACAAGACAAGGAATCTCTAAAACAATTACTCTAGTTAAATAAGAGTTTAAAAGCTATATACAAAAATGCGTATTTTTCTTGTATAATGTGGAAATAAATTAATTATGACTGTTGCATATCAATATAACCAGCATAACCAAGCAAATGAAAGTTTAAGACTGTTGACCAGTTTTGCCCATTGTAACTATTTGTGGCGCTACATGAGATCGCTGACAAGTGACCATAAAAATTAACGCTGTTCTCAGCGTTTCTGTCGGCAAAAATAGTGTGAGCGTTGGATGCTTGTTTCTTCCTACCACATCATCAAAACTCATATCTACCAAGCTCTTAATGTGATTCCAGGCTCATGGTAACATTGGGGCCTACCGTTTCTTTCTTTAAGGGCGGCGACTGTAACATAAAACGCCACCGTAAGATTGAGTCGTTTGTAAATTTCAATTTCATCACGCAGGGGCTTCAGAGTCGCTGAGTGTAAGCTCTTCTTGCACTCTATTTATTTAATGAATTCTTTCTTTAGTCTTTTCCACGCGAAGGGCGATACTGAACTGCTGTCTGCAAGGCAGAGAAATTATTTTATTGCATAACAGACGGTTTTAGAGGGGCCATAAATTTGGTGCTCGAGTCTCCTGCTTTTGCTTGCGCTGGTTACAATTAAATATTTTCGCTTCAGAGACTTTTAAAACTGTAAGCATTTTATGTCAATTTTTTCTTTCTTCCACCTGTGTACTTTTCAGGTCACTGTAACTAACTCCCACTGCATAAGAGATTTATTAAGACATTTCTCGGCTTATGTGCCTGCATTCTGTTTAGAGGAGTCGCTGATACGCAACACTCACTACAGGGTACCTGGTACCCAAAAGATACAAAGGCATCCTAACTTAAAGCCAACCGGAGATAGAGCCTTGGGAATATGAGCGCTTGGCGACATTCGTATCCGCATAGCAAGTTTCTTTTTTATTGAATATAGGTTTTGGTACAGGGTATTTCACAGTCGAGCACTTTCGACGGCAACTTACATGTATGTTTCCAGTTTATGACAAGCACCATAAAATAGAAATTACGACACTGCCTTCCGTCCCGAAAAACAGTATACTCGTACAACTGCCAGTGGGGCTCCTGCCGCAATCTGATGCTGCTGCAGCCGCCTTATCTGCCCTGCACCATCAGCAAAACATAATCACGATAGATAAGCATTTTCTGCTACCCAGACAGCAAGGATGAAACAGGGACCATCGAGACCTGGGTTGTGGTAGGTTGTCCCACAGGTTTGGCTACGAAATATGCAGAAACAAGGTGACACTGACACTTTTCACTCCACGCGTCCCCATAACTAGCTTGGGCAGTAGACGTCGGTGCATTGCGCAATTCTAAGATGGCAGACTATACATAGTAAACTATAGGTGGTGAAGTTCTTTAAAACGTCCTGATTAAATATAATTCAAAAGAATTGAGAAGAAATTATGTTTTGTCCAGTTTAAACGTATATGTTTTGAATATTAAAATTATGTAGATTGTTTCTATCATATTCTTACAGTATTATTAGCTTAGCTGCCTCGATACTTAGACGCATCATGATAACTGTCCCCTCACAACAACTGTGGTATCTTGGAAGTTATTCCATTCAAATTCAAATTGTTTGACTAAATTTAATAAAATAAAAAGAGTGAATCCGATATTATTTTCTTTTTCTTTGATTTACAAGTAATCTTGCAGGTTAATATATATTTCATTATATTATTATTATTATTATTGTGATACTATAGCTTCGCATGTATAATACTATCTGCGATGGTATAGGAATGTGTATTTCAAACATAGATGCCATATACTCGTACATGGTGTTTTAATAGTAGGGCACAATCTCACACTCAGTATGTTCCTTATAATCGAAAAATGTATATACGCACATACATACATATGTATGTATATCATTTGTAAAGTATAAGTATAAATTGTGTAGCTTCTGTTCATTCTGTAAAAATGCTAAAGCGCATGAAGTCTAATTAAAGGAAGAACTTACAATGACCTGCTTAGCATATTTGGTATAAACAAACTGTTACCTAGCAACTGTTACGTGTAATTTGCCGATGCATGGACTACTTGTATTATGACACAGGCATGTTCTCTTTTGTATGCCATATATTATGTAGAGCTGTCGCCAAGCGCTTGTCTGTGCTTTTCAGTTTTGACAAAATATGACTTTATTTCGGTGGATGCGCCTACTCGCGTTCAATGAAGCTTCAATTCACACGGCGGGCGAAGAACTCGATAGATTTACATCCAGTTAACGGTGCAGATGACATAAATTCACCGCTCCTGGCCCGTCCCCGTTCGGACCCCTCGGCCCCGTTGTCATATTTGACATCTGCAGTATAAATCAACAGAAAATGTGGGGGATTGTGCAGAGGAGGGTCGCGACCGCGGGATTCGAAGTGATTGATAATGCCAACAGCAGAAGCAGCATCGTCAAAAGCCGCCGGAATGAAGCGAAATGAAACATTACGGCGGAATGGATTGTGTATGACATGACAGGGCGGCGGTTCCTGTCTCCGTCCCCCACTCTCCGTCTCCCCAGATTAGACTCCGACTTCCCGAGTGCGTGAGTGCCAGCAGAGCGCGGCGGTCGCGGTGCTGGATTCAGGGGATCAGCCCCATGAAAACCCATACATTGCAGGGAGCGCGACCCCAGACCCCGGCACACAATTGCAGACTCGGCCTTCGACTGCGCATCACAAGCTGATGGCCGGCGGCGATGCCGCGTATTTTGAAATATGGAGCGGCAATAAATGTCACAAGATTCATTAGAGAGGAAATACAAGTGACGAGCATGACTTGCACTGAATGTACGCTGTGCCGAGACGGGGGCTCTGGCAAGAATGGTGACGTAGAGCGAAGTTGCCGCAGAACAGGTGTTGCCCTATGCACCGCTTGGTGCCCAATTCCCAGCCCGAAAAGTTCACAGACAAATTGGTGGTCTCCCACAACTCAAGAAACTCTAAGAAGCCCACAACCTCCGTGGGTGTGCTAAAATCTAGTGTAATTATAACCAGTTTCAGTAGCGTGATGTGTTCGGCTCGTGAAATCGGAATACTGCATCTTGCGGCTGCTCCGAACGCTGCTGCCGAACCCAGCTGGCCGAGAAGTGTCAACGCCGGCAGAGTAGAACTTTTCGACCTTCAACCTACTGAAGATCGGCCGGTTCTAGTGTGCGTTGGCAGGGGGTGAGGGGTGAACGGACGTCCTCCAGAGTGTGGGGGGAAGCAGGCAGCAGAACACACGCAGGGCCACTCAGCCGACGGATGAGACGATGAGCTACCGCTGGTGTCTCCGTCGCGGTCTGCTTCTTTTTGCATTCGAATTCGCGATCGCGTTCGCACAGTGATGCAAAACAATGATGGGCATGGATCTTGGGGGAGCCACTTGCATAAATACTTCACTCGCGTGTTTCGAAATCATTTTCTACTCAATGTCTTGGCATGCAGTTGCGGCTTTATCTGATTCATCGGCCCCTGTATCCCACCACCCGTCCACTGGCTACGACCATATATTCTGTCACTGCGCCCGCGTTCCCTCACACAGTGGAACATTCTTCCCCAATAGCCGTTGCTCTGATCCGGATTCGGTTTTGGCCTCGGCCTGGCAACTTACCTATAATAATCGTTTTTGCAATAAATGTTGCCATCACGTGAGTAGCATGAGGATTCCCGTTCCAGCGGCTGCCGACAGGCGTAGCACTGCAAGCAGCTGGCGTGCCAGCGTTTTTCCACAGCGGAGAGGTAGAAGCGATCCTGTAGGAGGCCGAAGAAATTTCGTAAATAATGTTAATATGCAGAAGAAACCGCTAAAGTTGGAAACTCTATATACATATATTCTCTAACTCTATCATAAGTTTACTCAGGTCTCTTCCATGAACTTATATATATAGTATATATATAGATATTACAAAAGCCAGATCGATTTCAACTAAACGGACTTAAATTTATGGGAACATGCTTGTTACACAGATTCTTAGGTACCAGAGTGTTACTATTCCCGTGTACTTTATTCGTACCGCTTATAAATATACTCCAAATTGATATTTCGTGGCTTATAGTATATAGCATATAGTATAGATATGCATTTGAGTACCATAATGCCATCCTACCTGTATTTTCCGCCCGCAGCCAGCGCATTCATCGAGGTTGCGCGCTATTTTGCTATCATTTGTGGACTCGGGACTACTGGGCGGTCCGTACGGTTCCGTTTTGAATGATATTCCCGATGTCGTCTCATCGCTGACTTCCGTACAGTCCGTCCGGCTGCGGCTGATCGAGAATTTCGCCGTAGAGTCCTCGATTGTGGCGCGATCGGCGGTCTCATAGCTGCAGGGACCAATATAGTTCGGGGTAAAGCTGTGTTGGTACATATTATTGGCCCCAAATAGTTGTCTTACCTTCTAAATGACTCGGTTGCGTATGCATTGCTAAATGGCTTTGTACTGTGATCACAAATATCCGGACATGAGGATGAGGAGCATGTGCGGAACAATGGGTGATTATTATTTGCACCTGCAGCACTGCCACATTGATTGCTCCCTTGATGTGCTACAGGTGGTGTCGGACTTTTCTCCCTTGCGCCGGGCCCAAGAAATCTTGCGCTCTGCTGCTGCAATTTTTAGAAAATAAGCATCCATTATTGGTTAAATAAAAATCATTAAAAAGGGGGACAGGGACCACAGTCAGCTATAAAATACTTGGTAGTTGGTAAAGGATTTCCTGACTTGTAAATGATGCGCTCAATGTTCAATGACGATGGCGGCGAATGCAAAAGCAGAGCCAGGGTTTTTTTTTTTAAATTAGACCAGGGTCTTTCCGACTAATTCCAAGAAAATGATGCGCGACATTTGCGAAACGCCAACATATGAGGAAGAGACATACCAGGCCAGCCCATCCCATCTCATCTCGCATCATCCCATCTGTGAACTTAACTTACTGAGGAATATGAGACAGCGCAAGTACAGATGTTTCTACCAAACGGGCACAGAGGACAGCCGTCATGTTGCACTTGGCCAAGCGGAAGATGCCAAGCTTCGACAAGTCCATGTCCAACTTTCCGCCCCATCTCACCTCTTATCGCCTCGCCCGACCCCACCACGGATCATCTCTGCTCCAGTTTACTTATTTTTGATTAATTAGTTAAAAATAGAGGACAACCGCCAGCTTTGTCAGCACTGCGCGTGTTAGAAGGATGACAGGTTTCCTTGCTCAACACGGTACTCTCCTTTTTCGTTAAATTATTTACCAGGAAAATGTTTTAAGCATTTTGTTTGGTATGACATGGAACAAGTTGTTACCTTTAGGGGAACACAGTGCACAAGACAAGTGCTATAAATGAATTACAGTCTAGCTCATTTTAGATTTGATTTCAAAGTTTTAGAGTTTCGCCATGCCGATTTGTTGAGTAAGTATACTATATATAAAAGTCAAACTGGTTTGATGATTTTTAAATTGTAAATCGACTTCTATCGGTTTTACCATGATGGATTATATTGAAAGGCCATAGATCAATAGTTTTCTTCTTAGGAAATATGGCTAACGACCGAATGAAGGCTTTGTGAATCAGATTCAGATTCCCTTTCAGACAAATCTATACTGAAATTGGTAGCCATTTTTTTTTTATGACGTGAGAAAACTGAAACACGGCTGTATATTTGAACATTCTAAGATAGTCTATAGGGTTATCTTAACTATTTCTAAAGGTTTGTATGTTTCTCTCCCGAATAGAATTTCTTTATCATCTATCACTCTATATTTTTTCTAATTTTAGTATCGATAGAATTTTGAAAAGGTTGAAGCTTTTCATTCATTCATTTTTAATAACGGTTATGATTGCTAAATTTGTCATACATTTTATGTAGCAGTTTTAAAATAAAATTTGTTTGGTTCATGACATACAAATGTAATAAAAGATAAAAATGCACCTTTGTAGATAAATACATACATGTATGTAACCTTTGTAGATAAATACATAAATGTATGTAAATATATGAATGTACATACATATGTATTCCAATAAGTATGCATACAAAGATGTACAAATCGGAGAAGCACATGTGCATACAGGAGAAGAAAGTTATTCATCCCGTTACTCGTTATTTGTGTGTGATTCTTTTTCCTATTGTATTTTTGTTGGTTTGTTTTTTTTTTTATAAAGTACTATTTTTAGTGAAGCTCACAATCCAATATCCGACGGCTATTCGTTAACAATTTAATGTAAAATAAATGTATATGTTGTTAGCCGTTTTACTTTATTTTAAGAATAGTCTACTGTATATTAAGAGATAAATACAACAAATGTTTAATAATTTAAAAAAAA
>JAEIIG010033205.1:0-14520 GCA_018904695.1 Drosophila parvula | reverse complement strand
ATCTGCGATGGTAATAACAATACAAATATTTCATCCAACTGCAAGCAGAAGGTCCTGGATGGTTCATGCAAGACCAGGATCGTTGAGATACCAATTCGATGTGATGGTTCACGTGCTTCTGATACGAAGCAACGGGGAAGTTCAAAATGTCATAACCAGGATCGCAACCAGGCTCAGCAAAGACAGAACAGTTGCTGCCCGGAGAGCTGTCAATATTTAAAAAGAAAGAGCTGTTCGGTATATAAGGCAATTAGTCCCTACCCCACCCGACATAATCCGAACTCAAGAAATCATTTCCACACACCGGAAAGAGGATCGACAAATCCGGGAAGGAATACGATTAATCATACAAAAACTCCACAAACTTATGAACAGCCATGCTCGGCCACCACCTGCAGAAGATTCCAAGCAAATAAGACCGAAGGACATGGCCACAAAGGATCTACATCCCCAAAGGTTTCTCCAGGAAGGAATAGGAATATAAATCAAACAAATGTACCACAAACTGATGACAAGCCATACCATTGCTACTTCATAGATACCGGCTACAAAGGATCAAAATATCCAGAAAGGAAGAGAAAGAAGCATACATTAACTCCACAAGATTGTTACATGCCAAGCTTGGGCAGATGTTGCAATAGACGCAAGAAGAGGACTCCCAAAGTGGTTCGAATTCGTGCCAAGAAGAAATCTTGCCTCAGTGACACCAACTCTGACACTTCTGAGATGCCCGCCAGTCCACATGAGGAGAAATGTTGCCGTGCCCGCCGGGCCCAGCGTGAGAAGGAACGGAAACGGGCTGAAGAATGGCGGACAGAACGGCATAATCATTGTGTCACTTGCCGGGCATCGGATTGTTGTTGCAGACCACCTGCATATTGCAACCCCTGTTGTCCATCCATAATCCAGCAAAGATGCAATCGGTGTGAGCTAATGCAATATCCCTCAGCGTACCGATGCAATTGTTACCAAACTTGCTGTGCCCCCAACCTTTCCAGGAACTGTACAACATGCTGTGACTCACAAAGAATGCTGGGAGGTGAAGATTTAGGAGGGAATGACTTCATTCCAGGAAGGAAACACAGCTTTGCAACTATCCTGCCTTCTAATTGGACAGCTTCAAGGAAATAGTAGTTTATGCAACACTTTTGCTTATCATTCGAAGCAGATCCAGTTTCCGGAAATAAAAGACTGACTGCCAGGTGGGCGTATCACCTGTATACACCCATACAGGGAACTCCACCTGGCAGCCAGTCTTGCAGTTCATCTTACATAGGTTATCAGGTTATCACGATTAAATTTTTAATTGCTTACAAAAAACAAAAGGTTTTGTTACAAGAATATATATTATAAATGCAATGCTGGCGGCTGGCAGGGATCTGACTAATAGCCAAGCCCTTACTCGTTGGTGAAGTTGGCTGGGCGCTTCTCAGCAAAGGCGGTCATGCCCTCCTTGCGATCAGCCTAGAAAATACAAAGAATATTTTATTAAAATAAGATTACGTAATGATGTTCTTCAAGGCAAAAGAAACCCACCGTTGAGAACGTGGCATGGAAGACGCGACGCTCGAACTTGAGGCCCTCCTGGAGCGTGGTCTCATAAGCGGTGTTCACCGACTCCTTGCACAGCTGCACAATCAGATTGGAGTGGGTGCCAATCTTCTCGCCCAGCTTGACGGCTTCCGCGAGCAACTGATCGGCGGGCACCACCTTGCTGGCCAGACCCAGCTTCTCCGCCTCCTGGGCACCGATCATGTTGCCCGTAAGGCACATTTCCATGGCCTTGGACTTGCCCACCACACGGGTCAGACGCTGAGTGCCACCGGCTCCGGGAATGGTGCCCAGGGCAATCTCAGGCTGACCGAACTTAGCCTTATCGCCGGCATAGATGATGTCGCACATCATGGCCAGTTCACAGCCACCGCCCAGAGCGTAACCATTGACGGCCGCAATGATGGGCTTCTGGGTGCGAGCCACCTCGGTCCAATCGTTGAGGAAGTTGCCCTGGATGCACTGCGAGTAGGTGTTGGGCAACATCTCCTTGATATCGGCACCAGCGGCGAAGGCCTTCTCGCTGCCAGTCAGGACAATGGCGGCGATGCTCTTGTCCTTGCCGAACTGCTGCAGAGCGGTGGACAGCTCCTTCATCAGTCCGTTGCAGAGGGCGTTCAGGGCCTTGGGGCGGTTAAGGGTGATCACAGCCACATTCTTGCCCTCGCCAGCCACCTCCGTCTTGATGTACTCCCAGGTGTTGGTGGCTGTGGGAGAGCGAAGGGGTGTGAGGTCAGCGTCATGAGGTGATCGTTGAGGCGATTGTTACGCAATCAATGTTTTGGACCGGCGCAATGGAAAAGTTCCAAGGAATCATTCTAGCGAGTTAATTGAAATTCTTGTACCCGAGTGCGGGGGTGGAGACCGCGTGGACTTTGATCTTGTGTGTGTGTAAATCTCTACTATACTTACAGGAGCTGCTGAAGCGGGCGGCCACCTGTGGCTGCCGGGCGGCTGCCTGCAGCACGCCCTGGGCACGGGTAGCGAAGATCTTAGCAATGTTGGCCATTTTCAAAGGAGACTGGAACGGCGGCTGCAAGTGCAATTCGTTATCTAATCGAAAGGGTAAATGGATCTGGAGGCACTCGAAGGGGTTACTTACGCGTTGGGGCACTGGAGCGATATTGGGGCTTTGGCGGGCAGTGTGAACGCGCGTTGTTAGCGCAAAAATACCGAGAGAACGGGTTTTTTTTTGTATTTCAGCGGGTTTTTCAAAAGGGGAATCAGCATTGCACGGTAACATTGTTATATATTACTTTAATATTCAAATATAATACAAAATAACTACAATATATGTATATATATGTATGAATATATGTAAGTTTATTTATAAAATATAAGGGTAATTTATGCCTTTTAATGAATCACATATGTACTATAGGTTAGGTAAGGAATATACAGATGATCTTCATATCCACAAGTTTATCCACAAGACAATTTTTGTACCATCGTGATGCTATTTCAGGACCCTGAGGGTTCGACAGGTAATTGAGGATGGAGATGGAAGCTGCAGAATTGGAGGGCAATGAAAGGTGCCCTAAGTTAGCAGTTATCGCCCTTGGTGCCGGTAAAACTACGTAAATAGCTAGTTCTTATACCAATACTTCTCAGTTCTTCGAAAAAGGGGTTTGACCTGGTTGAGCATTTGCAGAGAAGGTGTTGGACACTCTCCGTTTTCTTCTCGTTATCACAGCTTAGACGGAAATTATGGTACGAGGCTCCGAAATAATAATAATAATAATAATACTCTCACTACTTTTATCTTAAACAAATCCATTTATCCTTAGACCTTTGATATGTCAGGCTGTGCTGGTAGCGGAGAACTGGTCTCCACCAACCAAATGTGCTCCTCACGCCGCCGCCGGCCGTTATTTTCCCGTCGAATCCGCCAAATGAGAAAAAGCAAGATGACGCTCAGGAAGGCGAATATGATTATCACCAGGCTAAAGACAAAAGCTGTTGGGGCTACAAGGGAAATATGTTAGTTATAATAAACATATAAAAAGGTTCATAATAATCACACTCACTTTCACAGTAGGGAAACTGTTCCGTCCACAGCGATCCCAGGCAAAGGTTCTGCTGCTCTCCCTTCAGAAAGTGATCAGCAGGACAGTCGTAGGATATCCGAGTGCCATTGGACACCTTTGAGCCAGCAGAGAGGACGGCATTGCTGGAATGCTTAACTATAACATTCGGCAGCTGTGGGACCACGCATTGGCTATCCTTGGGTTTCTCGAAAGGATTTGGTCGCCGCCTTGTGGCCGTCGCGGAAGTCATGATAATCACATTTGATTCAGTGTTCTTTGTAGTTGATCTAACAGTGGTAGTAGGTATGTTGACACCTTCGCACAACGAATCCAGCTCATCATCGCCATCCGGGCAATCCTTGATGCCATCGCATAGCTTGGAGTAGGGCATACACTGACCAGAGGAGCAGTACAGCTCCCAGTTGTCGCAGTTGGCCTGCTGCATCTGCGCCCGACACAGCCAGCCCTCCTCATCCGATCCATCCACACAGTCGCGTGTGCCATCGCATACCGCTGTGCTGGCAACGCAAGCTCCATAGCTGCACCGGAATCCGTAGCCCGGACACCAGACCTTCTCGCACATGACCTTCGTCTCGTCGGAGGCATCCAAGCAGTTGGCCATGCCATCGCATAGTTGATCCAGTTGGATGCACTCGCCGCTCCCGCATCGATGGCCACATCTGGTGGCGTTGGGCGATGCAAAGCAGCAAGCTACCAGCGCCAAGGAGAGAAGAATCCACAGATGGAGAGGAGGTCGTTGATTGTCGAACATTGCGATTGGCTTTCGGTACAGAGACTGCCGGATTCCATGTTGTGGCTGGGAGGGTATTATTATCGGTAGTAGCGACAAAACCCGTTTGATGATGATATGACGATGGCTGTGTAAGTGCCCAGAGTGTCATGGGCTTTTCAGAGCGGCGTTGATTATTGTTTGGCGTGTATATTCCATGGAGGCTGCTACGAACTGAGCTTGTTTTTATTTCTAGATAAGCATGGCTTCCCGTATTGTATCTGTATTTTGCTTGTCTAAACCGTTATTTAGAAAATATCTATTGTTTATCTATAATTATGAGGGGTATTAGCAGAACTCGAGGTCTAGTTCGGTTCCATTTCATATACTTAAAATAGATACGCAACTATATGCCAAGATAATACACAGATCTTTTTATATATCAAGGTTTGCCCAGACGCGTTTCGTCTAAAAACCAAGCCAGCCTTATGAGTGGGGATTTTGCTACAATCGAAGGCCTCATATTAGTATCTATTCTAAGCATCGGAGCTTAAGAATCCAGACTTGCAATTGCAAATAATTTCGGCTTAAAGGGTCGAGGGGGGCAAGCCTTTATACTTTTGCATCTTTTGCGGGGCAAGTTCAGCTTTATAACTATGTTTTATCCATCTACCGATCTATTGAAGATATATTCAAACTTGATATTCGCAAGCTACAGTATCCAGGAGCTGCAGGAGTCCTCTTCTTACCTAAAATATATTCCCTCCTGCCTCAGAATAAGTAAAATCTTGCATAATTCTAATTGTCGTTTTATTCAATTACATTTCCAAATCCATATCTTACTTTAGTTCTCATTTAGGGTGAGTATACTCTTGTTAGTTCGAATAAAGTGCTATTTTCTTTATAATTGAACGTATAAATTAGAAAGAAAAGCATATACTAGGCGGGGTTAGTGCGGGGTACAAAATATAAGTACAGCTCGGAAAGTGCTGTGGCCGGAAACAAAAAACTGCAAATACTTGAAGTAAACTTAAGTAACACGTCAAATGCTTTCCCAAAAAGCGGAAATAAAACGAAAGGCTCGGTTATTTCTTGTGCGCCGACTGAGACGGGGGCGGCGGCGTGCCATAGAATTTGCGCTTCTTTATAGTGCCGCCTTTAAAGGGTGTGGCTGCAAGGAAACTGAGTCTTAGAAAGGCCATAACTTCCCCCCCTCCATGTAAATAGTACTCACCATATAGCGATAGCAGGTCGTGCTTGCTGCTGGGCACTCGCTTAATCACTGTCGCCGGCGTCCTGGTCATATCAATGGCTATGTACTGCTCCCAGAACGAGGCGGACAGCTCAAGCAGGGCCTTCATCACCTGCTTCTGGGTGAAGACCTCCGTGTAGATGGCATGCGGATCCGGATCAGCCGACGAGTAGCCCACAATGGTGGGGCCAAAAATGAGCGCGATATTATCGATGGGCATAAGCACGACGGGGCAGTCGGCAATCCGCTGGAAGTGCAGCACAAGGAAAGCCAGCGTGTCCCGATTGGCCTGCGGCAGCTGCTTCACTGACTTGTACAGCATATCCTGAGAGGCGCTCACATCCGGATTCTGAACGGCATTGGCGAAATCCTTCCACTGGCTGGTCGGAATGAGGGGCTCCGTCAGGGACCTCAGGAAATCCTTGACACAACAGCACAGCACATAGACGTCGGTGTTGCCCAAATGTGGTGTGGTCTTGCCGCGCAAAAACTGCTCCTTGAGCGCCTTATATTCGCGCTCCGATGACGATGCTCGATACAGGCCCACCTCGGTGAGGCCTCGCGCCTCGATCTCATTAACACAGTGCACGATCAGGGCCGGAATCATGGGTGCAATGGACGGAGCAAAATCACTGACGTAGCCGGTCAGCGTCTTGGTTGTGGGCGTTCCCGTCTGGGGAACACAGCTGACGGTCAGCAGATACCAGCAGTCGAGGTGGCAGCGCACCGGGCAGTCCCGACAACGCAGGCCAACCGATCCAAATCGAATTCTGCGAATAGGAAGAATATTTAATGTAAAACTTAACTTTCATTATATGAAAACTTTAGTCTCACCGCTTCTGGCACTGAACACAAGTGTCGCCGCGCAAGAAGGTCTTCTGGGTGAAGCTGTGCTTCCTCATCAGCGGGCGGTGTTGGCTGGGAGTGCCCGAGTCGGCGGCCATCAGAGGAGTTTTCTTGTTCAGAGGCGTCAGGGGCGGTGCATTTGGCTCTTTAAGTACGGAACGACGCGGCGTCGAGGACAAACCATCGCCGATCCGCTCCGGACCGCCCAACACCGGCAGAGACTCAATAGTTGACTCTGCCCGGATCACACCCTGCCCGTCCTGGGGTATGGTGACCTTGGTGGTGGCACAAAAGCGCTCAGCGCCCTGACCCACGTCCACAGTGTGCTGCTCCACTCCGATGCCGGCGCCCGATCGCCGTGACTTGGTCGTCGTGGTGATGGTCGGTGTATTCGCCGACATGCTGCCGTTCAGTCCTGAGCTGAGACGCGACCTTTTGTTGCCCACACTGGGAATGGGGTTCTTGGGCAGCGAGGGACGATGCTCGCGCCAGGACTTGGATCTGCGCACGTCCAGAAAGTCGTCCTCGGAGTGCGTGATGGACAAATCGGATAGCAGCGATCCAGTGGAGTTGATGTCGCCATACGACTTATCCTCACGCACTGTGTTCAGGGATTTGCGCTTCCTGGATGAGGGCAGCGTATTTAGGAAGGCAAGCTTGTCGCGGGTCTCATTGTTCAGATTGCGCTCGTGACGCAGCAAATCCGCCACTGCCATTATCTTGCCTTCCATGGCGTCGCGTTCATGCTCCGCCTGGCGACGCGCCTTCATTTCCGTGTCAATGATACGACGAGCGTGAAACAGCTTGCCCTCCAGATCGCCCATCTTTGTCAGCGACTTGTCCAGCTCGCTCTGGATCCTAGCCGTCTCCGCCGCGTAGCCAGCACACTTCTCATGGTAATGCTCAAAGATGCGCAGAAACCGAAGGAACTCTAAAGGCGGCAATGCAGTTGTAGGGACTGTTCGCTCGCATCGCATCCGATGACAATTACTCACCTTCCTCGGCCGTGCCGTCGGTCAGTACCTGCATGCAGCGTCGCAGATCGTCATACGACGCCAAGGCGGAAAGCTCCATTTTCCGTATTATTTTGATATCTGCCAATATAGTTTTACGTTCAGGAGCTGCCCAAGCACTAGTTCTCTGCTTTCCAAAATAATTTTAATTCAAGCTGGGTAATATTTTCACAGTAGATGCGTGGCAAAGGAAGCACGCTGCAAAGGACGCGATAGAATTTTCAGGTTCCGTTGTTTTCAAATTGACGCCATCCCACAGTGTGACCGTTTGTCGATCGATCTGAAACGTTGTAGGGTTGTCAAGTATCCTCAAAAATAGTGAAATATTCTTTATTTATTTATTTATGAAGGACGAAGAGAACCTGACCCCAATCCACATATTCCTAGGAGTCCCGCATTACGTCGAATGTAGACAAAAGTTCCTCCAAAAACGCCTAGAAGAAATATTGTATCCCAAAAATATATGTAGCTTCACCAATCCAATTTCTGAAATCCATTAACTTTTACAATAGTGTCCCCCGAATTATTGCACCCATATTAAGATTTCTTTATACAAATAATAATAATTTTTATTTTACATATGTATAAGAATTATTACATGATTAAATTTAATATGATAATTGCATTTTTTAAAAGAATTTTTCTGATATAACAGAATATCTCCAGGCTAGTTTTATTTCAGAAAAACACACTTTACTGTCATATACTGCTATAAAATACCGCGTCACCTTAATGATTAAATACTAAATTATTTATCGACTATCGTGAACACGCAATATTTGTCACCTCTAAGTAGAGCAGTGTTGCAAAACAACGCGCAGTTTTCGCGGAAAACTATTTGTCTTGGAGTCAACGTTTGTTTTGGTCTTGAAAATGTCTGTTCCCTCGCCAAATCCTGCTGTGATCCTGCAGAGCAAACGCTTCAACGCTCTGCGCAATGTCCTGGAGCGCGAGGGACCCTTCTGCAAGGATGACTTCTCGTCGTCGCCCGACAACCTGGAGTTTCTGCAGACCAAGTGCAAGGTTCTGATCATCGGAGCCGGTGGCCTGGGATGTGAGCTCCTCAAGGATTTGGCTCTGATGGGATTCGGCAATCTGCACGTCATCGACATGGACACAATCGAGTTGTCCAACTTGAACCGACAATTCCTATTCCGGCGCACGGACATAGGGTCCTCCAAAGCAGAGTGTGCAGCGCGCTTTATCAACGGCCGAGTGCCAACATGCCGGGTGACGCCGCACTTCAAGAAGATCCAGGATTTTGACGAGACCTTCTACCAGCAGTTCAATCTGATTGTCTGCGGCCTGGACTCAATTGTAGCCCGCCGCTGGATTAACGGCATGCTGCTCTCCATGCTGCGCTACGAGGACGATGGAACCATTGATGTTGGCTCCATTATACCCATGATTGATGGCGGCACCGAGGGATTCAAGGGGAATGCTCGTGTAATCCTACCCGGCTTTACCGCCTGCATCGAGTGCACCCTGGACCTGTTTCCGCCACAAGTCAACTATCCGTTGTGCACCATTGCGAACACGCCTCGACTTCCGGAGCACTGCATTGAGTACGTAAAGATCATACAGTGGGACAAGGAGAGCCCCTTTGGCGGCCCGCTAGACGGCGACGATCCCCAGCACATCGGATGGGTGTACGAACGGGCCCTGGAGCGGGCCAACGAGTTTAACATCACCGGGGTCACCTATCGCCTTGTCCAGGGTGTCGTCAAGCACATTATTCCCGCTGTGGCCAGTACGAATGCGGCCATAGCCGCCGCCTGCTCCATGGAGATCTTTAAGCTGGCCACCAGCTGCTACGACAGCATGTCCAACTATCTGAACTTCAACGATCTGGATGGAATCTACACCTATACGTACGAGGCTGAGAAATCGGAGAGTTGTTTGGCCTGTAGCAACACGCCCCAGGCCCTGCCCGTCGAGGATCCGAATACCACCACTTTGGAGGATGTGATCAAGCTGCTGTGTGACTCGCCTCGCTTTCAGCTTAAGAGCCCAGCTCTCACCACTGTGATGAAGGATGGCAAGCAGCGCACGCTGTACATGGCCACGGTGAAGAGCATTGAGGAGGCCACACGGAAGAACCTAACCCAGTCGCTGGGCGAACTGGGATTGCAGGACGGCCAGCAGTTGACGGTAACCGATGTCACCTCGCCCTCGGCCATGATCATGCAGCTAAAATATCAGGCCAATGAAGTGGAGATGGTCTGAGTTGTATTTAATCACAGTAGACAACAATTTTACATGTAAATAAAAACCAATAATGCAGCAGGCTCAGCCTCCAAGTTACGCAGTTAATCGCTCATATCCAGGATGTACTTTTTGCCAGTGAATCCCTTGAAGTTCAGCGCTGCAGCAGCCGCGTCCTTGAAGTTCTTCAGCGGCACCATCTCGTGTGTGGGGGCCACAAACTTGCCCTGTTCCATCAGCTCAAAGATCTCCTTGAACATCTTGGAGCGTTCGGGCGAAGTGTAGTTCTCCTTGGACCAGCGCGTCATCCAGAAGCCTCTAAATGCAATGTCCTTGAAGATGAGGGGCCCGGTGGCCACAGTAACGGGCTCACGGGACATGCCGCCATAGGTGACCATCACACCACTGTTGTCCAGGTGTCGCGACACCTCTGTGGCGCTCTTGCCACCCACACAGTTGAAGGCCAGGCGGGGCTTCTTCAACTTGCCGGACTTGAAGATGTCGCTGGTGCGGATCTCGGCCTCGGTTAGCACCTCGGTGGCTCCCAGGCACTGCAGCATCTGCTTCAAATCGGCAATTTCTGGTCGATCGCGGACGATGCCAATGCTGTTGATGCCCCAGGCGCGGCACAACTGATGCACCGCTTGTCCCACGGCGCTGTTGGCTCCGTTCTGGATGACCGTGTCGCCCGGCGACAATTTCACAAAGTCCTTCAGCATGCGATAGGCTGTGCAGGGATTCACCGTGACAGTGGCCGCCTCCGCCACACCAACTTTCTTGGACACAGCCAGCAGCTGGTCCTCGTTGTACAGTGCATGGGTGGTCCAAGTGCCTAGACCGGTGGCCAGGGGTATCACATGCTGGCCAGCCTTTAGATCCTTGACCTGGTCGCCCACACAGATGACTTCCCCCACACACTCGTTGCCGGCAACAGCTGGAAACTTGGGTTTCACGGGATATTTGCCTGTGCGGAAAATGTGGTGTTACATTTAAAGGACTCCATGGCATGCTTCCAGCTCACCTTGGATGGTGTTGATGTCTGCGGGGTTAATTGGTGCCGCCAAGACCTTGACCAGCACCTGTTTGTCTTTCGGGTCGCACAGTTCATTCTCCACCAACTCCAGTACATCCTGCGGCTCGCCGTGCTGTGTGTACTTCAGGGACCTGGCCACCACCGACATCTGGCGGCTCCAGAGGGCCGATTTAACCCCAGGAAGAAGTGTTCTGCGCAACATTATTTACCTAAGATTTCCAGCCGTTCGGGGGTTAAAGTGTTATGCCGGTCAGTGTGACCTTATGGTTTATAGTGTCGGAAAACTATATTTTTAATCATTGACAAAAGGGCTACATTTAAATTTACTCAACCTCAACTACTATTTAGTGACTATTTAAACTTTTGATATAATTCGTTATATATTTTTCATTTCATTACTAACTCTTTAATCTACATTTAATTTTTGTTGTTTTGTTTTGCTCTCTTTTCGGCGCTGGAGTGCCCGCATTTTGGTATTTTCTGCATAACAGTGAACGGTCGCCGTGTTTGTCGCAAAAATTTCAGGTGTCTCAAATCGATTTTTTTTTAACCGAATTCCTCGAAATACTCAAAAACTGAATTAAGAACTAGCCAAATGGACGCGTAAGTATAGAAAACATGGAAAATTCTTGGTCAGGTTGTGATGCTTATCGGTTTCTTGCAGTTTACAAGACGAGGTGGAGTCGCTGGAAGCAATTCTCATGGAAGATGTTTGCATCAAACGCACGACCAGGTACGTGAACCGCTCGACTGTTTTTTCGTTATTAAAGCGAGATTCTTGCGTTTTTTTGCAATGCAGCGGCGAGGTGGATCTGATCGAGACGACTGTACTGCCGCTGACCGGCGAAGAGGAGGAGCAGCAGTATGTGTGCGTCACCTTGCAGGTGCATCCAACGCCGGGCTATCCGGATGCGAGCCCCACATTCAAGCTGCTGCGTCCGCGGGGACTTGACGATGCCCGGCTGGAAGCTATCAGGAGCGCCTGCAATGCCAAGATCAAGGAGTCGCTTGGTTTTCCAGTCGTTTTCGACCTAATTGAGGTGGTGCGTGAGCATTTGACCGGCAGCAACCTGCCCAGCGGCCAGTGCGTGGTCTGTCTGTATGGATTCGCCGATGGCGATGAATTCACCCGAACCGAGTGCTTCCACTACCTGCACAGTTACTGCTTGGCCCGCCACTTGAATGCGCTGCGACGCAACTACCAGGAGGAGTTCGACAAGCTGCCCAATTGGTTGCAGAAGACCGCCGATCCTTTTCAGGCCCTGTGCCCCGTCTGTCGCGAGCATATCGGCGACGATTCCGACAGCCTCAAGTGTGCCATGCCGCCATCGGAGCTGACCAATGCCCCCGACTTCAAGGTGACCGAGGAGCTGCGCCAGATGCAGCTGCGTATGTCGCAGCTATATTTGCAGCAGAAAAGTCGCGGCGCCATCATCGACGTGAAGACCGATGGAGCTGCCGTCATATCCATTGAGACCGAAGAGGATATACGCAGACGACGGCGTCGCGAGGAAGCGGAGGCAGCTCGAAAGCTGGAGGGCCCGTCCAAGGAGGAGATCCCCAAACCCACTACCAGCACCACCTTTGCGCCCGTGGTTCAGGAGACACATCGCATCACGCCAGAGCCGACCAACAATAACTATCAGCACCACAATAGGCGGCACTATCGTGGCGGTAGGCGTCATCATCATCATCAGCATGGCCACCACCATCGGGCCGATCGTGATCGTGACCAGAACTCGGGAGCAGGCACAGCACCGGCCAGCGGAGGTGGAGGTGGCGCAGGAGGAGGGAACACTTCATCGAATACAGGAAGCGGCAAGCAGGCAAAGGCCCAGACAGCCAGCTCCGGACTTGCCAGGTGACGATGGCTTCCGGAAGAGATGGGCAACCGGATACCCATTGCGCTGCCATGCTGCTAATACACAATGAAGCACACATCCCACAACCCCAAACGGCCCAGGTTTAGTTTCGTGAGTCGTGACTCAGTTCTGTGAATTCCTACGTTCGTTTGTATGTGTATTTATGTTTAGTTAGCTTTAGCTTTTAGCGAGCCCGGTTAGCTAATTAATGGCGATATTTAGTTTGTATCTTAACTATAATGATCTATTTGTAATGGTTTACAAGACTTGCGGCATTGTGCCGGAACGATATTACGATATTATTACGAAAAGAAGATGAGTGAGTAAGGGCGTTTGATAGCTAACGAGCATGTACGTATTTAGCAGCACCAACTGGCAGCGCTGGCGTTGACACCAAACACAGCATTGCGATGATGATACCCAACCCAACCCCCCTCCACCCCCGGAGATTAAGACGACGATGATATTGATATCTACTTACGCATAATCTGCAAAACTGCACCCTTGAAGTTTAGCATAAATATATATGTACTTCTCTCTCTGGCAGCCTGTAGCACAAAATGAATATACACCAAGGGCAATATAAATTCAATTCGATGGCGTTACGCATCTTATTCATGTATATATTGTCTTTGGTAGATCCCTAAGTTGGTGCGGCATTTCTAGTCAGTGAATGGAGGAGAGGAACCCGAAATACAGGGCATTTGCATTAGCATACATACAAAAATAAATAAATATCACAACTAATTGAGTGTCTCTGTGTAGAAAAAAACCAAGTAGAAAACGATCCGTACGGAATCAAGCATGGTATTATATCGAAAATTCAATTTCAATGTGTCAAATAAATACTACAATTGAGAAAACTTAACTGAAATAAAACGAATTTGGAAGTCAAACAAGATGTAGTGCCTTTATTTCTGGGTACAGCTCGCTAGAGGGGGTCTGATCATTGGGCTGTTCGCCTGGTCTCTGTTCCCCTGTTACACAAAACATAAGCAGCGGGCCATTTTTGTTATTGTTTCGGCCATAACAAGTTCCCTAACACGAGTTTCTCCAGTACAAATTTACCAAATACATGGTTCCATGTACCAGGCGATCAGAACGCAGCAGGAGGATGATTGCTAACCCATTTTAGTAAGTTTCGTGCTCTCGCGAGAGCTGCTCCCTTCGATATTATTGGTCAATCGTACGCTTGCTAGAAAGAGAGTAAAAAATCGGCTGACGTCACCGCATATATAAGTCCATCGTCGCTCTTCTGTTTTCTGTTCGCCTATTAGTCAAAACATAGAAAAGTGAAATTTGTGCGGCGATTTCGTGGAATTTTAATGGAAAAATGTTTTTGTAATAAATATGTTGTTGTAGCTAACATCTTGTTGTTGTACAAAAATTACCAAGGCCCTAATTTAAACAACTGCACAAATCGATTTTGCACCAGGCACTCAGAAGGCCGCAGCAGGTCAATTATCGGTCTTAATAAGAATTTCTCTCCCACAAGCCTCTCTATCAATGACGTCATTGCTCAGATTCGCGGCAGCGCATCGTTGCTCTCCTGTTTTCTGTTCGCCTGTTACACGAAATGAAAAAAGTACAATTTGTGCAGCCATTTCGTGCAAATTTAATGGTAAAATGTTGACGTAATAAATATGTTGTAGCATCATGTTGTTGTACAAAGATGCCCTAATGTAAACATTTATCTACTTAGTATGTAAAGTAAGTATACTTTAGTACATAATACAAGTTAACTTTTATTTTTGTTGGTAAGAGTCCAAGGTAGACTTTAAAGAGACCGTACCGATTAAAGGTTTTGTGATTAGCTAAGTCAAGATATCGATCATTACTCGTATACCCGAGCACTTGAAACGGCGTTGCCAGATCGTGCTCAGAGCAGTGCTACCTGAGTGACATTGAATATCGACAGTCGGATAGTATTTGATATCGATAGCGAACTTAGATCCGTGCTGCCAGATCGACAGATCTTTTAACAATAGTTGGCAGGGTTGC
>JAEIIG010033203.1:66787-111041 GCA_018904695.1 Drosophila parvula | reverse complement strand
TAAAATATAATTATAATTAATTAATTAAATGTTATATATAATACATACACATATAGAAATACAATTATGATTATTACAAAGATTTACCGTAATTTCACAATATTTCTAATCTTTTCTAGTCCTTTTTATCAGTTTATTAATTGACAAACTCATTTATTTTATTTTATTTATTATGCTTTAAATGTTTTACAAAGAAAAATGTTAATGTTAATAATAACAGCTATTTATTTTAGATTATAACTGATAAACATTAAAATTTAATCATTTACTTTTAGTACTTTTTTAAAATAATTACCGTTGCAAATTAGACTAAGCCCCGATTCCAGTGTTGAATAACACCACCGAACAGCTGATTACTGTCAGTAAACAAAAAAAAGAACGACGCACAAAAAATCTGCCAGTCCCCGAATTTAGCTGTGATTCCGGTGGCTTTTCTAACGCATTGCTTACCTGTCATCCCCGACAGCTTTGGCCATCAGGCGGGCACCGACTTGAGCACATTCGTTGGTAACCAGGAATATAACCAGGGTTCTGCATTCGGCGGCGACTTAGATTTTATGCACTCCTGTTTCACCCTCTACGGCTGTCCCAACGAGATGAGCGATTTGCCCGGAAACGAGCGTGTTAAGGGCGGCGCCGCCAGCAGAATTCCGCGCTGTGCTCCGTCCCAGCGTGCCCGACAGCCAGTAATGCCTGCTGCTCGCTCCCCCAGGCCCATCAGCTCCTTTCGGCCGGTGTTCCACGAAAGGACCACGAACGAGGACGACTCGGTGCTCACACAGCAGCTGTGGAAGTTGGCGCGACAGTCGGGCAATCTGAATCTGTCCAACAAGGCGTTGGCCAGAGGTGAGTCTGAGGGGGAATAAATAGATAATAGATAGACAGTGGCTACATTGAGGGGCTCGCTCGCAAGCAGTGGTAACCCAGGAGCAGATGCGTCGCTGGAAGTCCATGGCCAAGCCGAAAATGTATCACCAGGAGGCGCAGCAGTGTGAGCCATGGAGCCCCCACGGCCTTGTCGACAGCAGCGCCTTGTGGTTCCAGTTCATGTAAGGTGATCGACGCGATCGACGCGATAGCGATCTCGAACTTGACCTTGGCGCCAAGCCGAAAAAGGCATGGAACATATTTGCCGCTTCACTGGCCAGCATCCGCGCCTCGAGCCAAACCATAAAGGTGCCCCACGGGGTGCGTCCTCACGCCCAGTCATCGTTCGGTTCAGTCTGCCCCGTGAGCTGGTCGCTGTCGCATCGCCTCACTCCGACCAGTCAAGATTGCGTCCTCCAGGAAGCAGCTCACCTCGTTCTGCATGTGCGGTCCCTATCCGCGAAGGCGACGCTACTACCAGATCCGTGAATTCCAGATGGCCTCCTCGGCAGATGAGCTGGAGAGCGAAGATCCGGACGATGAGCTAGAGCTGGAGCTGGATCTGGATGATGCGGAGCCGCCACATCCCAGAGCAGAAGCCTGTAGTGTAGTGAATGCCACACGACAAGCGCTCTCTAATTGATTCCATGTCCCCTTTCGTTGCAGTGCCCGAGCGCCTGTACGACATCAACGAGGCGGATGCGGACAGCAAGGCCATGAACCTGGAGCAGCTGACCATCAAGGAGGAGGATGCTTGGTGGAATCAAGTGCCACTGACCAACTTGGACTTAAGCTCGAATACTCTGACGCACATATCGCCCAAGATCGCGAATCTGCAGCAGTCGCTAACCGTGCTTACAGTGAGAATGAATCGGACTTTAAGGCGAAAAGCTGTTGCATTTTCTCCCTTTTAGTTGCACGACAATGCTCTGGTTGAGTTGCCGCCAGAGATTGGCAAGCTGGAGAAGCTGATGCGCCTGAATGTGAGCCACAACAAGCTCAGCCAGCTGCCCCGTGAGACCTATAGTTTGCCGGAGCTGCGACATCTCAACATTTCGTACAACGAGTTTAACGAACTCGATCCGGACATTAGTGACCTGCACATGCTTGAGTTCCTGGTAAGTTTTGCCACAAAGAAAGTAATGAAAAATTAATATATTCATATTTTAGTCGGTTTAATAGAATTAATAATAGACTAAAGCTCTGTAAAATACATTTTTTAGGGCCTAAAGTCAATTTTAAAAGAGGTTTCTTTTTTAAGATAGTAGAAACAATACTATGTAAGGATTTAAAAGCCCTAGTGATTTCTGTATATATTTATTATATTTAATCATTAATCCCCCATATTTATAATTGGTTGTGGGTTTTTTAATAAATATATTAATTCCCTTTAACCCAACTGCTTGCTAACCAAAATGTAACAATAAAAGGATGCCGGGCATAACAACATTCAATCTCTGCCCGGCGGCATTGGGTTTCTGGTACGTCTAACCGCACTCCTGTGCCCCTATAACCACATCAAGGACCTGCCGTCTGATCTTGTTAATATGCGATGTAAGTGGTAGCTAAGCCGCCGTATAAAAACATTTAATTTTCAAGTCAAACTCTGGTTTGTTTAGCTTTGCAAAAGATAGATCTAATCCAAAACGATCTGACCTGCTTGCCGGAGGATATGGGAATGCTGAGGAAGCTGGAGTGCCTCTATCTGCAGCACAATGACATTTTAGAGCTGCCCGATTTCGAGGGCAATGAGACCTTGAGCGAGCTGCATGCCAGCAATAATTATATAAAGGTGGTTTTCTCCTATTATTTTGTATCTTTATTATTGCTGAAGAGTGTGTACTTGCAGACCGTGCCAAAGGCCATGTGCAGCAACTTGCCACACTTGAAGATCCTCGATCTGCGGGACAACAAGATCACCGAGCTGCCCGATGAGCTCTGCCTGCTGCGCAACCTGAATCGCTTGGATGTGTCCAACAACTCGATTAGCATGCTACCCGTCACCTTGTCCTCGCTGGCTCACCTTATTAGCCTGCAGGTTGATGGCAATCCCATAAAGACGATCCGACGCGACATAATACAGTGTGGAACCACACGGATCTTGAAGACGCTACACGAGCGCGCGCTGGCCAAGGCCAAGGAGGATGGCGCCGATAATGCTGCCTCCAGCTCATCGCCAGGCATCAGTGTTACCCGTCTGAGTGGCGGTGGACAAGGCAACGATGGTGAACTACCCGCCAACTTTCCGGATAGGTATGTATATAGCTTCTTGGGGGGCTTACTTTCAGTCCAGTCCAGCACATTGATACCACGCCGCAGCAGCAGCTATCAGCAGTTCCAATATCAATATCACAATCCCTGTCCACGCCCATACCAGCAGGGACAGGCAGGGCCTTACTGTTGTGTATATGAACCGCTAAGGAATTGCCCGGAGTATAATCGGCAAGACCAGGGACACCTGTACGAGCCCGAAAGCTATCAAATCAACATGGCTAGGATGCGCCTGCAACAGGAGCAGCCAGGTTCCTATTCGAATGGGGTCATGTACCAGAGGCAGCAGTACCAGCAGCAGTTCGCCTATGAAGAGGCTGTGCATCCACGTTGGGTGTAGTGTATCACCAAGTTCCATGACATTTAAATGATTATTTAGCACTCTTATCCATGTGTTGGCCTCATAACTCAATACCCTAATACCCCTTACATCTTTCAGATACAAATTACGTCATACGCGTACGTTAGCTGTCAACTTGGAGGAACTAACTCATGTTCCCGATCAGGTGTTCGAAATTGCCAGGAATGAGGGTGTGCATGTGGTTGACTTTGCTCGCAACCAGCTAAGCACCTTGCCCAGCGGGTGGGTTACCCCGGGCAGAATATTCAGCATTTTTTATATTTGTAAATATATGTATTGCAGATTGCAGCACCTGCATGATTTGGTCACGGAACTGGTGCTATCCCACAACCTCATAAGTCATGTGCCGCAGTTTATATCGCAGTTCACACGCATTACGTTTCTGAATCTGTCCAACAATCTGTTGAGTGATTTGCCCATAGAATTCGGTGTCCTTAACACTCTACGTGAACTTAACATTGCCAACAATCGGTGAGTGTTGATGATCCTTGCTTAAGATCATGTTTTTTACATATTTATTTCCATTTATTCCTGCATCCAGCTTTCAGTTCATTCCCAATGGTGTGTACGAGCTGCAAGGTCTGGAGATTTTCATTGCCAGTGAGAATCATATCAAGATGTTGAATATGTCCGGATTGAAGAGCATGCCGCGCTTGAGCACACTGGATTTACGCAATAACGATATCGATACGATTCCGCCCATACTGGGGAATCTAACCAACATAACGTAAGTTCTTAAGTTGTTTTTCTTAAAGAAATCAGAGAAAGTCCTATCATTGATATTATATTCTTTTCCACTTTATTCACTAATTTCAGCCACTTGGAACTGGTGGGAAATCCGTTCCGCCAACCCCGCCATCAGATACTGATGAAGGGCACCGAGGCCATCATGTCGTATCTGCGGGATCGCATACCCACGTAGAAGAGCAGCAGTCAAAGCCATTTACAATTGACACAATTTGTTAAGCAATACTTTTCACTAGCAGCAAGATTTGTTTATTTTGAGGGAAAGCCTTACCGAAATCTGTTGTTGTAGCTTCGCCCGACCACGCCCACACTTGGCCCACCTTTGAATACGGGATCGGCTAGGTGTGGACATGGACGAGTGAAGACGACGCTCATGTTATCTTAGGAGATAAGACACACCCTGTACCTACATACATCCACCAACTGAACTAGTCAGCGACACACCCTTTATATATATCTGGCTAAGAATCAGGAATAAACGGGACTAAGACCACACATTTCACTTCTGTTCCACAACTTCGCTGCGCAGGCGCTTGGCCAGATTGCGTCGCAATTGGAGGGCAGCATTCTCCTCGCTTTCCAGGGGTGCCGGCATCGAGAGCTCCGTGGTACGTCCGCCGTTCTCCAACAGCTGCTGGGCGACCAAAGCGGAGCTGGGACGCGCTCCCTCGGGGGCATGGGGCGTACCTCGAGCCATGGTCTCCTGCAGCTGCTTGGCACGCGTTTGCTTCTTGATCTCCACGATCTTGTCGCGCTGTCGTCGCAGGTACTCCTGTCGCGAGACCATGTCACTGGGATCCACTTGGTCCTCCCGCTCGAAGAACAAGTTCAGGCGCTGAAACTTATCATTGACCGAATCCAGGCTGGGATCCTGGTCGGGAGTGAGGGCAGCTTCGGGACTCTCGAGCTCATCGGCAACGGTCTTGGCTATTAATTGCTCCACTTCCGAGGCAGTATCCCTGTTCGATTTCATGCACAAATATCAATTATTTTACTTTAAATAATTTAAGAAAATTCATAAACAAAAGGTTATGTAATAATTTGAGAAAACAATAAAAAGTATTTAAAAAATCGAAAACTAATAACTAAGGGAAACCCACCCCTGATCTGAGCCAACCTCGGCACTGTGGTCATCATCGTCACCTTCCCCGACGCCGCCACTCTGGGCCAATTGATTTTTCTCTATTAGATCGAGAGCCTGCAGCTGAAGCTCCACATTGCGTTGCGTCATCATGCGTATGAATATCTTCAAATCGTTGGCAGCCCATATCTAAAAAAGGGAACTCTCAGGGATCTCTTAAGGTACCTGAAGCTATTGGGGGGAGTCAACTTACCTGCTGGAACAGCACCTGGTGAAACTGAAAGGGATTCTCGGCCTGACCCTGACCACCCTGTTGTCGGCCCTCGAGGCAGGCCATTTCGAATTGCTCCGGCGATATGTGCATCTCCTCCATGAAGCTGCCCAGCATGTAATCCACGAGATTCTTGTACTCCTCATGGATCTGCAGTATGTCGGGATTGTTCTCATCCAGTGGCTGGTTGGGATCGAAGACTGCAGCAGCGCCAAAGGCCAGGGATTATCCCGGGATTGAACGGATATATTAAGTGGTCAGGCTCACCTAAGGATTTTTGCTCGATGAATGTCTGAAGAGGAGCATTCCAAATGGGTCCGTGCAGGAAGCACACCAACGAATCAAACACCCAAGAGTCTTCCATAGACATTTTCTTTGTCCCGTTGCTGGTCAAGTGGGTGACTAACTAACCACGGAGCCAAGGCAAACTTTTACTGAAATCATTTGTTTGGTCCTTGAATCGCTGGTTGCCATGGATACTGAAAAAAAAACCCACCCGACACTCGAATGAAAAGACACATTGGGAGAGCTTAGCCATTCTGTTTCTGTTTAAAAACTATTAAAAACTATTATTTAATTTACTCATAATCATAATATATAGAGTTATATATATATATAGATCGCTTTTTACGCACGGATGTTTAAACAACTAAATAAAATATTCAAATTATAGATGTAATGGGTATGTTGTGTGTTTTTTGTGTGTGTTAGGATTAGGGGATTAGACAGCATATTATCATATACAATACACGATTCATATAAATACTATGTATAAACTATATAGTGTTGTCGGCTTTACTTTAACTTTTACTCTTAGTTTGCGATTTTCTTTCATATTTTCATATTTTCGTTTATGCTTTTCTTTCTCTCATCTTTTATGCACTCTGCGTTATTTTTGCTTAATCAAACAAACAAAAACAACTTGGAAGGATATATGTATGTATGTTTTACCCCCATCTAAAGTGTTTTTTTTTTATCTGGAAAGGGAAGGAGGAGGGGAGTGGGGAAAGGACTGGACCGGACCGGACCTAGGGGAAACCGTTAGCAGTGAGAGGATACAGGCTCTGGCTTATTTCGCACACTTCCTTTAAATACTAAAATAAATAAATGTAGTACAGCGATACGCATGCGCACATGGCCAAATACGATTATTAACAAATAACTTTATTACTCTCCTCCGTCACTCATGGTGGCTGTTGCAGATGCCCCGCAGGTTGTCATCAACGTTTCATCAACGTCGGCTGAGCTGACACTCTGACGCGACAATTGTGTTAAAATAGCTCTGGCGTTCTCTAATTTCCTCTTTTCAAAAATATTGTTGAAGTAACCATCGGTACATTTTTTGGGTCGGGAAAGTTGATGACAAAACCCAGTTTATGTTGATGAATCATAGATGAAAAGTTTATGAATCTGTCATTAAAGACAGCCTAGGACATGGTACCAAAGTTTTGCTGATGACCTATTGATGAATTGTTGATGACACAGGTACTGCAGGGCGATGTCTCCTCGTTGTTTGTATGTGGCTGAGCGAGCTAATGTGTGTGGTTTTTAGTGAGCTCTACTACATTCGTTTGTTAAATATAAATCATATATTATAATTAGTTATGTGTGTGTGTGTGCAAAGAGAGAACTTACAATGGAAAACCGTCTGAAGACTATTATTTCACTTTACTCTATTGTTTGTTATTTCTTTTTTTGTGTGTTTTCTCTTTTGCTTATGATCGTTTTCCCCGCTGCTTTAGTTTAACATTACGCTCTAGTTGTTATCATTATAATTAGAGTTATTTAATGATGTGTGTGTGTGTGTGTGTGGTGCAAACACAGTTAGACATCGCGTTGCTCTGTCACTTCCTAATAGATTCCCCCAAAGGAACTCGCGATTAGTGAATCCCATGCATCCTTGACCTTAAATTAACTTTGCTGGCTGTCCAAAATCGCCTGGGAGGTGGTGCTGGGACATATATGGGGAGACTGACTAAATTATATACAAGGGGTTCAATGATTTCCGCGACTAACTCAAAATGCTAAACAAAAATTGTCAAGTCGGCGACTAGGGGGGCTCTCTCAGCGGGTATTTATAAAACAATTGCAACTGAAAATAGTTTGCCATTTTTTGAAATTAAATATTAATTATAATTATTTACGTTGTTTGCGAAATATAACAGCGTTGGTTACACACTCCTCATGGGATTATTCAAGTGCTTAAATTGAAGACAACGCTGCAAGTGTGTATGATGATAGTGCGATTTTGGCAGGGAATCGTTTTCAAGGGTTAAGAGTTTGAATAATTGTTGATTTAACGCTAGACTTTACAACTAAGATAAGGTAAGATAATGCAATTGCCTTTAAAATACCGACAACAAAATATTGCACAAATTGAGTGGTATGTTCCTCTATCACGCAACATTTGTTTGGCCAGCACAGCAGCCGACTTGACAGGACTTGTTAACTGTATACCAATGTCCTGCACACCACCTGACACCTGACTGATTATCCTCCTCCGCCTCCGCCTTCCCCTCCTCCTCCTCCGCTGTCCAAGTGCTTGCTGGCTTAACTACTAAATACATTTTGTTTTGGTTTCGATTCGTTAATGTTTGTTTTGCCAGCATCTCTGCCTGTTGCGGATGCTGCACTTGTGTTATCTGTGTTTCTTTCATATGCATATATATTTTTGAATATATATATACATATATGTATATATATATATATATTTATATGTTGTAGATGTTTAATTTAGTAAAGTAAGATTTATAATTTCTTGTTTACTTTAGGTGTTTTGTTTTTGCCTTCCTCTCCCCTTTAAAATAAATTTTATGCTAAAATTTAATTGTATGTTTCTGTTTTGTTTTTCTTGTTGTTCGATCTTACATCGTACCGCTGTCTGCTGTGCTATCGTCCACTGCCTGCTGCCTGCTAACGTTCGTTGGTGAATGGATCTGCTGTTTGCCGTATGCGTGTGTTGGTTGTGTTTTGTTATGTTGTGTGTACTAATTTATAATTGATGCCGTCGTCGTCGTCGTCATCATCTGCCAACTATGCCAGACGCGCGCGCTTTTGTGCTTGTGGCCCCTCAGAGTCCTCGTCCTCCTCGTAGTCATCCTCGCCCGAATCGCTTTCGTAGTCCACCAGACCCTGTTTTTTGAGCGGATAAAATCGCAGAACCATAAATAAAGCACTTGAAGCTTTAAAATAATAATCTTCTTTCAGTTTTCACTTACCTTCTTGGCCGTCGCCTTGTCCGCTTCACTACTAGCACTTTCTGAGCTGCTGCTCGCATCCTGCTCCTGCTCCTGATCTTGCTCCTGCTCGACCAAAGTGGTCGGGCAGCTAATTAGGTCATCGCTGGGCGGCAACTGGGCATCGCCACTTTCGATATCGGGACTGGCCACAGCCGGAGCTGGCGATAGGTTGGGCGAGTTGCTGTTGCCGCTGGTCGTGGCCGCCGTCACAGATGCCGCCATCGCCGTAGCGATTGTGGTGAGAAACTGTGAGGCTGCCACGGCGGCCACTGTCGCCGAATCGCACAGAGATGCACCAGTCGAAGAAGAGCTGCCTGGCGGCGAGGACGATGACGACGATGAGGACGAGGAGGATGATGACGCCGATGACGATGACGATGAAGACGTGGCCGCCTCTAGCGAGGCGGATGACGAAGAGAGTGAGACATTGCTGGCAGCAGCGGCGGCGACTGACTGCGATAGTTCCAAGTCCTGGTTTTGCGGCGCCTCCACGCTGCTGCTTAGCTGCTGTTGCAGATCTGCAATTTCGGGCTGTGTCTGTTGCTGGAATGGGTGCTGTTGCTGCTGTTGTTGTTGCTGGTGGTGTTGTAGTGCGATGTTGGCAGCGGCTGCCAAATGAACCGCAGCCTGTGTCTGGTCATCGACCAAGCTGGCTGCCTCGGGGCTACTGCTGCCGCTGGCCACAGAAATGCCCGACGAGGCAGAGGATGTGGAAGTCGATGTTGCGGTGGCGTTCAGGTTGCCCAGCAGTCCGCCGCTGTGCGGTGACGTACTGTGCGGCGGAGATGCTGATTTCTGTTGATTTTGCGGGCCATTCTTTTCGCTGACGGCTATAGGATATAAAGGATTCGAGAATAACAACAAATACTCACAGAGAAGCAGAGCCGTTTGTACTCACATTTGATGACATTGCTGTACGTATCGATTTCCTCAGTGAAATCGTCCTCCTCGTTGAACCACATCTCCTCCTCCTCCTCCATTTGTCGCTGATCCCGACGAAACCGGCCACCGCTACGGATGATGGGCAGGCCACTTTAATAATAATAATAACAACATATACCCGAGGCATTGGAGTAGCACAAGGCGGATGTGGAAAATAAAGTCTAGTTTCTATCGTAACTCTCTTACCCATCCGTTCGATTCTCCATCTTGTCGCGGTCCTTGAGCCGATCCTGGTACTGATCGTAGCGGTTCTTCAAGTACTTGAATGTCTGAACATATTCGATTTCATCAAATATCTTGCTAAAGTTCTCCACAAAGTAGACGCACAGGGTGCGTATATCCTCGAGTTTTATAAACTCAAACAGCTCCAGGATGGCCGACTCCAGCAGATTATACCGACCGTTGTTGCGTATAAAGGCATCCACCACTGGCGCAAACAGATTGCACTTAACAATGTGTCTGGGGAAGTAGTAAACAGTTAGTCACAGTCAAAGATAACACAATATAGCTCCATCACTCACCTATTGTAGAACTCATCCTTGAGTGCAATTATCTTACGCAACAGCCGCAGAGCGCCGAGGACAAGGAACGTGTGTGTGCTCTTCATTAGCACCAGAATTCGCTTGAGGAGATCCTTTTGCAGCAAGAAGTTCTTGATGTGGTAACTATGATGCTCCACGCAGAACGACAGAATATCCAGAACGATGCCCAGTAACTGGGCCGTCTGATAGTCCTCGTTCTGCGGACGGTCACCCATCGTATTTAGCATTAATGGGGCTGCAAAAATATCCAATATTTAGGATCAGGTAAGGAAAACTTAAAAGCGAAATTCTGGGACACTTACCCACTAACGTCTGAACACTGTATTTGTAGAAGAAGTTAAGGAAGTCACCCTTCTCGGTCAGCATGTTCTCCGGCTCCAGTAGGATCTTGACAATGCCCATCAGCTGTACCGCGATGCCCAATTCCGGCTCCGAGTCGTTTAGCATCTGTTCGATGGCAATGTTCAGCAACATACGGTCCTGGGAGACATAAATAATAACAAATAGTAACAAAACGAAATTTACTTTCATTTTGGTGACAACTTACCCCTTCTGGCCTGTTGGCCTGGTTCAGCGTATAGTTGCGCACCACCAGTGGGGAGAACTCCACTATGGCCGTCAGAATGTCAATGGAAGCGGACTTGGTCTTCTTGTCATTCATCACGAGCGTAAGCTCGAGGGCCTGCAAGATGCCCAGGCAGGTGAGCGTCTTGTAGAACGAGTCCTTGCCCTGCGGCTGCAGGTTCTGGGCAAAGTTGCAGAACTCCTTCAGGAAGAGAACGGTGTCTCGACGCTTCGTGTCGCCAGTTGCCGGATCCGTGAGCACAGCAAATACATCGAGCAAAAAGCGTTCATCGTCTTGGATCATGGTGACGATCTCCACCTTATTGAAGAAGATGAAGCTGGACAGGGTGTTCAGCATATTGTCCTCTACGAAAACGGATGGCGTAGGCAGGATTATGTCCTGGATGTACTGCACCCGGAACGTCTGATGTATCTTGGCCAGCAGGTCCTGATTCTTGATCGGCACCGCCTCCCGGAACTTGGCCAACTGCTTCAGATACTGTCGATGTTTCTTCGGCTGAGCCACACTTGGATCGTACTCCAAACACCCAACCACATCAAAGATGGTGTCATCCGCGAACATAATCTCGAACAGAGCGTTCTTGTTCAGCAAGAAGATGTTCTTGAATATCTCGAACAGATGGTGCAGACCTTCGGTGTTCTCAAGGTCCTCGCAGACGTGGAACAGATTCAGCAGCTTCTTGATGTAGCTCTCCGATTCCAGGGCCATCGATAGCTTCTCCTTGCGCAGCGGCGTTGAGAGACAGCTCTGTATCGTCTCCGAAATGTCCTCCAGCCGGGAGAGTTCACAAGGCGGCAGCTCAATGGGTGGCGCCGTATCCGACATATCCTCGAAGCGCTCATCCTCCGACTCCTCCACGATGTCCTGTGTGATCTCAACCGAAGGATCCTTGCCTTGTACCTTGATTATTTTAAACGTGACATAAATACCAAACTCGCATTTTTACATACTAAACCCATGGGACGAACACTTACCTGGCATATCTTTTCCCAAATCTCATCACAACCAGCCTTTTCCTGAAAACTCAGGGCCAGATCGAAATTATCGCCTTCGGACCATACGATCAATGTATCCTGTTGCTTCTGGTAAGCGGTGTCCGGTTGAATCTTGCTCTCCAAAAGCAGAGATCCATCGGATTCGGCGCGAACCATAAGGGAGATGCCTTCGAGATACACAAGGTTAAGTCTGCTCCACTTTGAATTAACCCACATTTCGAACTCACCTTTTAACCTGTCCACATAGGTGGAGGAGACATGGCCAGTGCCACGATCATCCCACTGGCGCTCAGCATTTAGCGCGTACAACTTAACGCGACGTCGGGTGTCGGTCGTCATAATGATGGTGTGACGCCCCTTAAATTACCTCAGTAGATGCTCTCGCTGGTGTCCTGGTGCAAAACTATTCGGTTTGGATCTGGACTGGGATTTGGCTTGCGGCTTGGAACCGGTCCTCTAAGCTTCTGTGCTATAGGCTAGGCGGCTATGCTATTTACTAATTTAAATTAGGATCTTGAATTTAGAATTCAAAGGATTCGTCTAATCTCTATCCTTCACTCGCTTGACATCCATGTTAGGCTGCTACTCCAGCGCCGGTTGGGGTCACGACAAGACTGCACTGCAAAGCGATAAACATTGTCGATATAAGTTTGTTTTTTTTTTAATATATATTTTCTGTTATTTCATATTCTTTTTCAATTAGAAAATAGTTAAATAACAAAAAGGCCACTAGCGTTTTAATACTTAAAAAAATCTGTGACCCTGTTGATTTTACAAAACAACACAACTAAAAGCATTAAAGATAATTCCAATATCAAACAAGTGACATTGAAATGATTTTCTAAAATTAGAACAATCAAGCAACTTCCTAAATCCATCCTATCTTTTACTGCATGTATCTTCAGATACTGTATCTTTTACTGAATCCACAATTGGCAGCTGAGGACTTATTGCAATGAAGGAAGATGTGAAAGCCACATTTATTCAGTG
Source organism: Drosophila parvula (assembly GCA_018904695.1). Lineage (NCBI taxonomy): Eukaryota > Metazoa > Arthropoda > Insecta > Diptera > Drosophilidae > Drosophila > Drosophila parvula. The sequence continues at coordinate 98,149 of JAEIIG010033203.1, read as the reverse complement.
TATGAGTGGGAAGAGAAAGAAAGGCAGAGAGAGAGATGGAAAAGGTGAGCGAAGACCACAAGTTCGTAGTAAGATGCGAAATGCCAAAAATTGTTTGGCTTTGGCCGGTCTGTTTACAAACATTAAACGTTTTCCATTAGATCTAGGCCTGCCACAGTATGCCTGTGTGTACGTTCGTGTGAGTGAGGTGAGGCATGAGCAACTATCGTCGCTCCGCTTTCGCCCCACGGCCAGCTACATAGCCCAGAGTGCAAACACGCGCGCGTAGAAAACAAATAGGCGAGAGCGAGCCGGAGACCAGAGAGAGCGGGATATTGAGCGTGAGTGGGACGTAGCAAAGTTACAGTCAAGCCGCCATAAATCGAACTAGATGATTTAATCTATGGAGACTTAATGCATATTGTAATGTTAGCATGGGATTTAATATATTTGTAGTCTTGCAAGATATCACAATTGACACACAAAAAGCAAGAGCCTTATCGAGAATAGGAATATATATTCTTACACAGCATTACCAGCTATTTTTACATATTTAGATAACAATATAAAAAGCACAACCGACCGGGCGATGGATAAAAAAAATGTTCGAGTAGTCAAAGCTTTACTGTATTCATTCTGGCGAGGCGACAGTCAATGAAAAAGTGTAAAATAATGCGAGAGTAAACAGAACGCAGGAAAACGAATGGAATACGTCATCGTTGAAGAGAGCGCCCACATTAATACCAAAGTTTGCTATTCACCGCAAACATTTACGTCACCTCAGATCGACACCGAAAAGCGAGCATCAACGGCACCGCCGCCACCCACTACCACCCCCCCAATTTCCTTACACCACCAAGGTTGCAAGTGTGGAAAAGATGTGTGCGCTGCGATTTATTTGCACAGAGATTGCGATCCTAGATACGAATCGAAACGAAATACTATACAAGTTCCAGTGAAGCGCCATAGGCCAATCCCGCACTGATAACACCTCTAGAGAACCTAGACAACCAGAGAGGCAGCGGGCAGCGAGGCAGAGAGAGAGGGAGAGAGAGTTGGAGATTTCACACTCGTAGACCCGAGAATCGTATACCAAAACAAAAGTAGCAATTCAAAACAAACGGCGAGAGCGGTTTACGCAATCAGCTGCGAAAAAACACGCGAATGCTTGAGATTTCGGTTATTATTAACGTTTATTAATAATAGCAGCAAGCAGGCAGGCCCAGCTGAATGTCTGCCAAAAAGCACAATAAGTATAGAAATGTGAAAATGTGCCTGGAGTTGAGCCATTGATAAACGCTGACTACAACTTTTTTTCAGCCGGCAATCAGAAATTTTCTGTGAGGGAGAGCGGAGAGATACAGTTACGATCGAGACAGTTACCCTTGATGATGATAATTTCCAGTCTCTTGCTATTTAGTTTAAGGCGTTTACCTAAACTCTTATGCTTCACCATACCGATTTGATTTCTCTAAAAGATTTGGATTTATTTTCTTCAGGAGGGGTTAGCCAAACAAATAAGCTTATAAGGGAGTAAGGGTAATCTTATTAATTTTCTAATGCCTATTCTAAAAATAATTTTTAACCATCAGCAAGGATATATTTTTTAAGATTCAAAATAGTGAACTTGCTAACTTCGATTGCAAACTATTTGATGTAATGCTAATTCAATTTTTTTTTTTCAATTTTGACCACAACCGTAAGTGCTAAAGTCCTGCTCTCTTGTCCTTTGACGAGCGCTGCAAGTGTCCGCGAATGCGTGAAAAAAGGAGCGAGCGAAAAGGTGTGAGGGGAAAAAAATAAAAAACGAAGGATGCAAGACTTGGTTGGGGAAAAGCGGTCTCAAGTGAACCTGAGCCTGTGCCTGCTCCGTTTTCCTTATCCCTTTCGACTTCTTTCTTCTTCGCTGCCGATGGGTAATAAAGGGTCCGAAGAGAGAAGAGGGGGCTAAGAGGGTAACAGGAGTCTGACGATTACGAACGCGTCGTATCTTGTTTTTGCATGCATGACAATGTGTGCAGAATACGCGCGCTCGCTTACACACACACACACACAGGCGCAAAAATCCGCAGGCGTGTGTGCGTGTGCATGTATGCACCGTTTTGGGGTGGTATTGGGGAGTGACGGGACAGTGGATAATTCGAAAATTTCACAATTATAAACACTCTCCGGAGCGATTGCAATGTCAGCAAATTTTCTTTTTTCTTGAATTCGTTTTATTTTCAACAGTTGATGTATTTTCATACGCGATACACACACAACGCTCACAGTCACACACACACACAAGGAGGCACAGTCTAGCAAGTACATCGCTTTTTCGGTCGTCTCTTTTGCGGTTCATTCAATAAAATTATTGCGAATAGCAGGCACAAAACAGAATCGCAAAAATTGCATCGTATTGCGGGGAACGAGGCGTGTGGTAAAGAAAAATGCCGTCGAATCCCCACCACACACCCCACAATCAAACTCCCACTCACATACAAGACAGGCCCGCTGTTGTTGGAGCAAACCGAATTTGTTTTGATGTTTACTTACTAATGTTTATGTATACCACATTTCCTCGATATTCGCAGCCGATTTTGCATTTAATTGAAACGCACACAAAACGCAGGGAAAGGAAAACAGACGACGCAAAACTCACCTCGGAGCGAGAAACCCAACACACTACACACAGCGGAGAGCGAAGAAACTCAACTCAACGTTTGCGACGTTTGCGTTGTTGCATAAAGTGCTATAAAAGCGGAGCAGTCGAGGGTCCTCCTAGTGGGGAGCCCACCCGGAATACGAGTATGATCCGGATACGGATCAAGGACCTAATTCAGCTGGATATATGTAGCTCGATTCCGCAAGGCCGGAGTACGTGAGACCAACCACACACACACTCAAAAACTCGCACGCAGACAACACAGAAGCCGCAAGAGGGCGAGAGCAGGACGGCACTAGCAGTAGAGCAGCAGCGGGAGAGCGGGCAAGTGTGAGAGAGAGCGCGGGGGCAATGCTGACTGAAAAGTTATACACTCACGCTGCAATTCCTTGTTTAGTTTCTGGCTTTGCTGCTAGCATTCGCTTCGCATTCGTTTAGTTTATGTACAATTTACGCTTGCGCATATTTGTTATTGACACGCGCTATGAACAATCTATCTCCCGGATAATTATGATTTATACACTTTTTCCGCGGACGACGCTCGAGCGTGTCTGACCACTATAATACCACTCACGAAACTCACCTCTCACCACTCACGATAATACATGGAATTTTCTCTAACTATCGATGTCGATGGCTTGCGGTATTTTCCAGCACTAGAGCTGCAAAACATCATAAGTGAATTGAAAACATCGATGTTTTTATCGAGTATTGCTTAAAACACAGAGACAATCAATTTATACGTAACGTTAAGTTTTTAAATTGCCTGCACTGTGTGCATCTGCATCTGTGTTTTTTCCGAAAAAACTTCAATTTCAGGCATTTCCTAAATGGGTTGTTATCTGATGGAAATGAAAAGCGGATAAAAAAATAAAACCGACGATTTTCCTCTACAAATTTGGCAGCGCCAATGTCGTTACCGATTTAAGTGTGACCGATTGATGAATTTCACATTTTAAATATTCTGTGGTATTTTCGAAATGATGAAAAACGGACTCCATAACTTTTGTTATGGTTCTTCTTCTTCTCGGAAACGGAACGTTAAGAATTTAAGCGATAAGAATCACTCAAAGGCAACTTGTTGACCATTTTCAGTTGCCTACGATAACATGGCCAAGGAGATGACGATCCACAGATATTACAGCCGTAAAGCCAAATATTCCGGCTACGCGGAGGCGGATCTGGAGCTCTGCATAAAGCACTGTGGCGGCGACGTGGTTCGCATCGAATTGGTGAACCGGCTGCATGGAACCGAATTGCGGAGGCAGTTGCGTCGGTTGCTGCTATTGGTGTTCCTAGCCACCGCTTACTTTTTGGGGGTTTGCGGTCTCTGGAGCCGTAACATTGGGCTCTGGCAGCCCCGCATAATCTATCCCCTGGTTACCTGGGCTCTGGTAGCCATTCTAATGCTCCGCTCCGCACTGAATTTGGTACAGATCGAGCGACTCTTTTATAGCTGGGACATGGCGTTGCAGACGGAGACCTTACGGTCCTTCGGCAGGCAGTCGGTGCTCTGCGTACAGCAGGGGCATATCCATGACATAGTGCTCAACGAAGTCATAGAAGACGTGAGTTTACATCTTTTATTTTAATTTTTGTTCTTGCTCTTCGGCCCAGTTTCTCATTCTATTTTTATATGTTGACGGAAATAATGTCTGAAAAATCTCAATTAGTATATAAGTTTGGGCTTCCTTCCACATCATTTTTAAATTATTGACTATGAATATTGTTTTTATAATTGAGAACTAAGCATGTTGATACTAATGCCTCCTCTTTATAGTTGGATGTGAAATACATGTTGATACTACGAACAAAAGGCAGTATGTTCAAGAAACGCCCTGTAGTACCATTATTCAATGTAAGTTCCTTCATATTTTATATTTTTTTGGAACCATTAACTATATTTTCCTGTTCCAGAGCCAAACCCCCTCGTTCGAGTGCCTCCAGCACATACATCGGGTCCTACATGGTTTTTGGATTAACAGTACCAAGGATCGATCGGAACAGTCCTACAACAATGACAAATTGGCCTTGGTGGCCTCGTAGACTTCTTCCAGTTTGCTGAGCTGTTGATCAAAGTATTAATTAATAATCTTAGAGGCGGTTGATGCTTAATAAACCAAACTACTAACCTGAAACATGGGTGTGTAATCTTTCGGTTCAATGGAAAGTGTGGGTATTTTGGGAACATTCAACTCGGCATCCAAAATGTTAAATTCGCTTTGGATCTACATTGGCATAAAAACAGAAGTTTATTTTGCTTTAAATTTAATTATCTAGGTCACCAAACCCACCAAATTGTTCAGTTCTGTTGTGTAGTTTTTCTTGACGATTTTACGATAGACGTCAATGTAGATGGCCCTGCTCGAGTTGAATGATTCCAGAATGTCCCGCAGCTCGAGCACTTGCTGTAGTGTTAAATCTAATATTACAATTCATTTATTATTTTAATAATAAAATATATGTTTAATTTCTGCCGCTCACCTTGCATGGCGTCGCTTGTTGTTTTGAAACAGTGTTGACAAGCGCGTGCAAAACAATACAGTGAATATCCATTTACTTCGCTTGTTAATAAAAAAAAAATATATATATATATATATCTATATACAGACGATATTTTTTGAGACGAACCAAGAAAAAAGGAAATGTCAAAATGCTAGGCAAAATTACAATTGTATATGGAAGAACTGATTTAACAATTGATCACCAAGGAAATATTCCTTTTAGTGGAAGTGTACTGTTAATCGACCAATGCCAGTGTTGCACAATACTCCACGGGGACCTGACGTAATTAGCGGACAACGTACTACATATATTTTGTTTATGTGCGCCCGTGCCCGCCCCTCCGCCCCCTTACCAAAAGGAAGCTGCTGCACCTTTGATGACCATTTCTAGCTCCGGAAATTAACAACTCCGCCGCCAGCCCGATACCCTCCACCCGCCCCGATGTGAATCATCTGTTGCTGATCTCACAAATTGCGGTCGAAATAACCAAAAGTGAGTTCTATTAGCGGAGCACTTTCGTCATATGGGCGTGCCCCCTCATGGGCACGGCGGTGCTCTGCTGTTTGCCAAAAAAGGACTAATCCAGTTATTCGCTTTAATCGACAGTTCCTCGTATTTCTGGGCCCCCAAAATGAACCGCTCGGAACCGATTCCCATTCGGCGAGATCGCTCCTTCGACAGCGTGTTGAACCGGCTGCTGCGGATGCGCTCCCAGAACCATGAGAGCTTTCGTGCTGCTATGTACAACTTTCTGATCGCCGCCGGCGTGGGAGCCTTTGTGGCCGTCTGCTTTATCCTGGGTCCCTTCGTGCGCCCTCTTCTATGGGCCTTCCTAATGGGCGCTGTCCTCTTCCCGTTCAAGCGGCGGCTGGCGGAGAGCGTGAATAGCTGGTTCGAGCGCCTCGAGGAGCGCGACAGCAACGTTTTGGTCTCTATTTGCCTTTCGCCCTTGGAGGCCATGGAGCACTGCGGTCGGCTGCTAATTGGATGGCTCTGCGTGCACTGGCAGCTGCTACTGGCCGGATGCGGAGTGGCCGGATGCATCAAGCTGCTTGTGCTATACGCTCCGAAGGGATTCTTGCTGGCCCTGTGGCACTGGATCACCTTCTCGCACGGTCTTTTCGTCCAGATAATTGGCTTCCTCAACGTGTATGTGCTGATCGCCCTGGTGTTGGTCTACTTAACGTTTGTCCATTTCTTCTGGAAGCCGGAGAACAGTGCCCATTTCGTGGTCGCCGGTCAGTCTATGTGGATAGCCATAGCTGGCTATCTGAGCAGCTTTTTGGGCGCCCTCCAGGTGCCCGTCTTCCTACTAGTCATGGGCTATGTCACTGCATCGACGGCATACCACCTGCAAACAAGGGAGGAGTCTGGATCCTACCTACACCGCCTGCAAAAGTTATTCGATAAAAACGACTTCGAACGCTCCTTGAGTAACTTTAGCATATGCGGGAAGCTAGGTAGCGACCCGCCACTCAGTCCACAGTCGGAGGTGGAGGACATCTCGCTTACCGACACTGTCGACTCCACGGACACGTTCGATGCGAAGCCCGGAGTCGAGGTCGAGGGCCACCAGAGTGAAACCTTCTTCAAGCTACTGTTCTACGCCTGTCTGGGCACTTTCCTGTATCGCAACGTTTGGATGTTCATCCTGGCGGCCATTCCCGTATTGCTGCATCTCATCTACACAGTCGGCGTCTATACGGGGATCACCCAGTTTGCCTGCAGCAAGATCAACGAAGTGTACCTAGCCCTGCGGGTTAGTATTTGTTTTATTTTTAAAGTTTTGAATGCATTTTAAACTACACTTATTTCATGGCAGTCGTGGGCGATCGAACATCATTCCGCCGTGCTGCCGCTGTGCCTTCCTGGTGTCCTAGAGCTGAATTACAAGATCAATACGATCGTGCGCGACTCACTGAAGTCCTCCGTGGAGTCGGTCACCTCCATTCTCATGATCATTCTCATGCTGCTCATCATAGTGTTCCTAAGCGTATTCTTTTGCGTGAACATATACTCGGAGACGATCGAGGTGGCCTATCTGGGCAAGGATCTAATTAACAAGACGATCACAGATCGGCCTGAGCTAATTGATATCTTGCCCGCCAACATGCAGGCGTCCATCGATGATGCGCTAGATAATGCGCACCATTATGGGCGCCGTAAGATCGAGACCTATATCGACGACTGGCTGGCGGACGCGGACAAGGTGCACGCCACCAAGCTAAAGGAGCAGATTCTCGATGTCTGGGATAGGCTCATACAGTACTGGATTGATTTCAGCAAGTCGGATACCTCATACGGTCCGCGGGTGCCAACGGACGCCCTAAAGAGCACCTTTGGCGAGATTGTCGACAATCCAGGTATGTCCCTTTACCTCTACCATATATGGCTTTTTTTTATCTTTTATCATTTGTCCCTTGTTTATTATTATTAACCTTTTGAGTTGTTTTCGGGGGCTTGCAAGGGGTGTTGGGTCGTTCTTGAGTTATTGCTTGCCTCATCCATTTAACAAGTAACCTTCGTTTGCGTCAATGATCTAACTCATTCTGTGTTGCATCTGCTAACCAATGGCCGTTTATTTAACCAAGGACATTTTAAAGAGCTAGTTTTAGTGGCGAAACAGGGCATCATTGGCTGGGCGCAGAGCAACACGCAGACGATCCTTGAGGTCGCCGAGTCCCTGTGGCACATAATACGCACCAATCTGTCGATGATAATGGGTGTGACGGGCGAAATTCTATCACTGGTGCTATCCGGCGGACAGGCGTGCATTGAGTTTATATTGGATATGGTAAGTGATAATAAATTTAATTTAATTGAAATCTTCCTTGATTAAATCTTAAATCTTTTCCTTTTCAGATTGTCTTTTTTACGGCCCTCTTCTATCTGCTCTCGAGTAGCCAGGATAAGTATGCTCCTCTACAGATTACCAAGTACTTGGGTTACTCCAGTTCGGGCATCAAGATCGCTGATGCCCTAGAGAACTCCATTACGGTGGTTCTGGTCTCCATGTTCAGGTGCGCGACGTTCACAGGTCTGTTCACATGGCTGGTGCATACGGTTTTTGGGGCACGCATAGTTTTCCTGCCGTCCGCTTTGGCTGCCATGCTGGCAGCGGCTCCCTTCTTGGGCAGCTATTGGTGTGCCGTTCCTGCTTTCCTGGAGCTCTGGCTGGCCCAGGATCGCTTCTATGCCGGACTAATATTATTCCTGCTGCAGTTCTTTGTGCCCTCGTCCTTTGAAACGGCCATATATGCGGACCTCAAGGGGTGAGCTATATCTCATTTGTTGAATTTGTTTATTTTTTGCTCCTTATATTAGTGGTGGTCATCCCTATTTGAATGGCCTGGCCATAGCCGGCGGCATGTACTGGATCGGCTGGCAGGGAGCCATTTTCGGGCCACTGATGCTCTGCTTTTTCATTGGTCTTTTCGAGGTGGCCACTTTGGCCATGCGCAGCCACCAAGAAACCAGGTAACTCTTAGGCTTAAGAAGTTTTATTTCCCACAAGTTTGTTTGATTTGCATGCCAAGTATGAATTCTATCCGTCTTGTGCGGCTCAAGGATTGAAGTGAGTGTTTCTCCGAATTCTTTAGCTTCCTTTAAGTTGATTTACCCAGAAATCTGTTTTCTAAACTATTTGATATATCCTTGCCTGCATTTCAGAAACAGCACAGACGAGGAGACGCGGACCACGTGAGTTTGGCATGGAGCACCAACTACGAATTTCCTTTTTAATACTCGAAGAAACTAACAAAAGCTGTGCGCGGCCAAAAAGACCTGACAATCAACTAGAATTTGGCCCCAAAAATGTTATTATAGTTGTAGGCTGGCGATATTTGGAATACCCTTTGCAATTACTAATTTTTAACTGCTTTTGAATTTGAATTGAATTGTTTTTTCAACTAAAAGTACTAAGTATTCAAGATTCCGTCTCGTAAATATCTCAGTTTAACCCTAAAATATATATTTAGATACGATGTGTACCTCGAATTGTTGGTAGTCGCAGAAAAACACTTCGAAGCTGTAAAGTACGACTTTCTCTCGCTCGCTACTAATTGCTTATTGTGTAAACCTTGTGATTTGTTTAAGCTTAGATTACAAGAAATGTGTTGCAAATATATTTCATTACTAACTGTGAGCCAAGACAGTCTAAAGCTTTTTTTAATATGCAAGTTTTCTTCCAGTTTTCCCCTCAACGAAACACGAATTAACGACAGCACAGATGGTAAGGAAAAACCAGTAAAAACGAACGACCAAAAGTCAATGACCGGTGGAAAACCTGTTGAACTGAAAATTGTTACCAAAACAAAAACTTTTCATCTATTAAATGCCAAAGAAAACCAGTAAATAATTTGGTGTAAATAAACAAATTTTATATGTGGTGCAAAATAACAATACAATTTAATAAAGTATATTAAATACTTATTCAAACAATTGCTCTTCCATATATTTTATTCTGAAGCCCTAGGATAAGTAAAAATGCATAAAATTTGTTGAATTTTTTGTTGCTTGTTTAGTTGGTATACTGGTTCTTAAAGGTGAACTCCGGATGTCTCTCCACACTGCAAGAAAAAGTTACCATTTATAAAGAATTCAAATGAAAGTCGAATATTTTGCTCACCCATGGAAGAAGGCAAAGTCACAGACGCGTATGTTCTTATCCAGGCTGGACAGCTTCGCCACCTCCTCCGCGGTCAGTTTGAAATCAAAGATATCCAGATTCTGCTTGAGACGATCGGGATTTGTGCTCTTGGGAATGGCAGTGACACCCGTGTCGATTATCCAGCGCAGCAGCACCTGGGCTGGTGTTTTCTTATGAGCGGCGGCTATTTCCTTGACCTCGGGTATGTCCATCAGATCGGGAATATCCCGGACAATGTTAGCGCCCGCATTGAACTTGGCAATGCCCTTGGATCCCAGCGGGGAGTAGGCGGTAACTGTCACGTTCTCGGACTTGCAGAAGTCTACCAGGTCACGTTGCTGCAGATAGACATGGTGCTCGATCTGGTTGTTGGCCGGCCTAATTTTGCAGTTCTTCAGCAGACGTGCCACCTGATCCTTACTGAAGTTCGACACGCCAATGGACTTGGCCAGACCCTTCTCCACGAGCGCTTCCATTGCTGCCCAAGTGGCGGCATGATTGGTGGTCACATCCACCTCCATCAGGCCATCCTTGTCCAGCTTGAAGCTTCCATCCTCATTAATGTTGATGGTGAATGGGGTGTGGACCAGGTACAGATCCACATAGTCCAGCTGCAGATCGGCCAGCGACTTCTTAATGGTAGGCTCCACCTCATGGGGGCGATTGGCTGGGGAGAAATGTTTTAAATATGTTAGTAAAGTTTTCGAGTTTAAAGGATTCACGTAAGCTAGCAAGCTAAAATAATAATCCATTTTAAAAAATCACTTAAAAATTCACAATTTTCTTTATTTTATTAACGTTTATGTGTAATTGGTGATTTTTATTATATTATAGGTAAAGAGCCTTTTTTATTGCTCACTAAACGGCATAATCATAATCAATCCATAAAAAGTAATAAAATTATTAATGTTTTTACGACACTGTAAAGTGGTTTAGATTGATATCGTGAGCAATAAGCAATGAAAAAAATCAAAATCAATACGAGTATAAACTGAATTGATTTTAGTTAAGCAAATATAAAGTATACATTCTTATTAAATTTTGACAAGTAGTGTACATCCCTAATTTTGTTGGGTACTATGTTGAAAAATGTAATAACATAATGAAATAGTCTCACATCCATCATGCCACCACTTATGATAAAATTGGTAATCTTATCTAATGAAAACGTCTAGAAAATTTGTGGACTTTGTTGATATTGTGAAATCTGTAGTATTTTTATTTATGCAAAAATTTGAATTCAATAAATATTTTTTGTATTAAGTTTTAGCCAGATTTTTGTCGATCAAATTTATTCTGAAAATTGTTTAAATATATTACTCACAAACTGGCGGCACTTTGGTCACAATAAACAATTCCTCGCGCTTCACCTTTCCGGCGTCCAGCCACTTCTTGAGTACACGTCCGATGGCCGCCTCATTGCGGTAAACTGGAGCAGTGTCTATATGACGATATCCCGCCTCCAGGGCGGCATCGATGGCGGTTTCAATTTCCTCATCGGATGCCTGCAATGAAGTGTAGAAATATTGTGGTTAAGTGGTTTCGATTATGTCTAATCTAAAGATTTCTTAGGTATCCGCATTGTTCGGTGGCAGGCCCCCAACCTACAGATTGAACACCTGCTATTTTTACGTTCTCCTCAGAGAAAGTCAAACCCACTAGCCCAGCTTTTCAATAAAGGTTCATTGTTTATTTTTGAAAACCGGTCGGAGGTCCGCATAACAACCAGATTCTGTTGATTGCAACGAAATCTCTAAGATTCTTAAATGACGTGTCAGATTGGTTGTAAAGTCGTTCATTAGTTATAATAATAATGGTACAGCGGGTACCATTCCGAATAAAGTGTTTGGAATAATCGTGCTTACACGATTTATAATTACATATGTATGTACATATATCGCACTAAATAAATGCACATATGTATATAATGTATTTAATTACCTGCCATGTGCCGATGCCAATTACGGGCATCTTCTCGCCATTGTTGAAAGTTAAGAAGTTATTGCCAGCCATTTTAATTAGTTTTTTTTTATTATAAATAGACACAAACTATGCAAAGCTTAGACAGAACCTGTTGCTTCTACGATTAAACTTGGAATAAAATAATCTCCAACCAATTCACCTTACCGGTCCCCTTGACCATACAACCATACGGTAACACTATTCGATATATTATCGGCTTATTTATTTTAGTCGAAAACTCTGAGCTTTTAAATTTATTGGATATACACACAGATACCCTTTAATTTTGTAGAAAGACACGAAAGGTATGTCAATAATGACTGTTTATTATTTTTTTGGGTGTCACCTATTGAGGAATTTAAAAACGGTATTTTACGAAACCTTCATATTAAATTAATGACATATTATTATCTTCTCACTATACAATTTTAAAGTGTTTTAAAGTTTAAAGGTGTTAAGCATAGAAATATTTAATTCAAAATGTAAAAGCTAAACTATAACTAGTCCATCACAATAGAAAAGTTTTCGAAAGTAAATTGCAGCCGTTCACTGGTATCGCTGAAGACGACTTTGTCGATTCTGCTGGTTGGGCTTCCGGTGTATTTTAGCCAGAGCCGCCTGAAGCAAAAATAGAATTATTATTTTTATGGGAAAAGTCTGGAATTAAAATATGAGAGCCACTAACATTTCCTCAAAGGGTTTATAATGCCCCTCAATTTCGCCCTTTACGGTGTTCGTCGTTGTATTCTGGCACCAGCCGCGAACACCCAGCTTCTGTGCTCTTCGCAAGGTGTACTGTAGAAAGAAGGAAGTCGGAATCGTAAAGTATGAAAATATGATGGCCATGTTTAACGAATTCCGGATATACTAACCATGCGAAATGAAACGCCTGCAAGGAGTATTCGATTTTAATTAATTGGATAAGTAAAAAGGTATGTAAAGGGCCCACCTACCTTGCACTATCCCAAACACCTCAAACTGGCAGCTAAACACCGGACCCGGGTTGGAATTTTTCTCTTGTCGAGGGATCTCATTGGGTTCCGTAATTGGTTGCCCCATCGCCTTATCATCCGCGTTTGTAGTCGTAGCTCTGGATGTTGTTGGTCGTTGCACTGCTACCTTTTGTTTGTTTGAGCTTGTCTGCGTCTCGCGGTCGGTGGACATGATATTTACAAATAAATATAACTGTATATGGTTTTATGCTCATTTGCAACTGTCAAAAAACGATTGGTCAATAAGCTAACCGATAGATTTTCTTTGGGGAACCAGAACGGTATTAAACATTTGCTTATACAAAACGGATCATTTTTTCAATAATAAACTTCTCAGCTGTCTTTTTAAGATAACAAACAAGTAGATTGATATAGATAAAATACTTTTCTTTCGATTTTTTAACTAACAATTTTTATAAATTGTTCCTTTTCTTCGGCCCTAAAAACGATAAATGTATTAATAAGCCTTTTAGTGTATTATATTTTGTTTTGCCGAACCTGGTCACACTGCTGCAAAAACGATAACTGCAGAGTCGCCGCGGGTTTGTAGAAAACAAAACAAAAGATAAAAACTTAATCGCACCATGCATACCGTGTACGCACTGCTCAAGAATAAGCTGAGCGATGTGCACCCGCTGCACAACATCGATCTGGAGAAGGATGTGGCGTACCTGAAGGCGCTGGTGACAAAGGAGCTGCAATTGCAGTTCGACGCAAACGAACTGGGTGAGTGAGCCACCCGACTGCGACCGTTTCGAACGGCGCCCATTGTTCCCATTGTGCTAAGTCATCTGTCTGCTGCGCACTTGCAGAGATCATTCATCATGGAAAGGTGTTGGAGGATGCGGACACCCTCAGCCGTTCGCTGCAGCCCAATGCCGTGATCCATTGCTTCCAGAAGACCAAACGATATACACCGTACGTGCCACCGGTTGGCTCCGAGATCAACACAAAGCACATCCAGGAGCTCTTCTCGCTGACGTCGCATCTCCAAATTAGCGTTACGTCGCGGTTCAACATCCTGCAAAAGATATTGGCCGAGTATCCGGAGTTCAGGCGGAATTTGGGCGCGCAGGCTTTGGTCCGGGATTCAGTCCTCTTCAATGTGCTTCACGAGCCAGAGGTGGTCCAGAATCTGGTCCGCGACTATCCGCTGATATGTGAGGCGGCTCCATTTATTGTGGACACCATTCGCAAGGAATTGGCCAGGAACAGCTCAGCCACGCAGTGTAAGGACGACGCAATTCCAAGGACGAAGTCTTTAAAATAATTCGTTTTTTTCTTCTTCGTCTTCCAGTTCAAGAACAAGCTGCCTCAGAATCTACCACTTCATCGGAGGAAGAGAACTCGCTCGGTGCCGGAAGCAGTAGCAGCGGGGGGAGCAGTGGTACCGCTGTAGCAGCAGCTGCCGCTGCCAACCGACGTGATGAGATGGCCAACATCCGACAAATTAGCCGGCAACAGCTGGCAAATGCCTTGGCCAATGTGACCTCGTTTAATTCTCTGTCGAGTATTGCCCAACGAAATGCAGATGAGGCCCTACATGGCGACGAGGAGCCGAGAACCAGTTCGTCTTCATCACTGGTCGGACCCGGGTCGGGCTCAGTAACCGGTGCTGGAACCAGCAGCACAGCCAGCGGCATTAGTTCCATCTCCTCGGAGCTGTTTCGCTATGAGCTGGCCCGTGCGTTTCAATCTTTATCGCAACAGCCGGCAGCAGGAGCGCCACCGGTGGAAAACATGGAGGTAGAGTCTGGAGGAGCGGGATCAGCCGTCGGAGCAACAGCGGCAACCCCTTCCGACGCCGTGGATGACGATGACGATGGTGATGGTGGCGATGACAGCGATGTGCTGCCGCGCTGCTATCGCCGTCATCGCTTTACCGAACAGCTGCGTACGATGGCCGCCATGGGCTTCATCAATCACACCCAGAACGTCAACTATCTGACGTTGGCAGATGGCAACGTGGAGCATGCCATTAATTTACTAATGCTGGGCATGAACTAAAATGGGCACCTGGATCTGGATTGGGATCTTAACTAGCTAACCAACTAAACTGTGCTTACTATATGGACTTATATATATTTACTCTGCTGCTGCCGCGTCTGAGGATTCTGAAGCATTCAAACTCCCAACATTAGCAAGGAATATCTCTCGAGAACTTATTATAATAATAATTAAAAATACATTTAAAGGAGCCACCAAATTGGAAAGCTGCTCGAAGGGTGGAGACATGAGGGGTGCGTGGAGTAAAAGATGACCATATAAAAAGGTTTGCCTTGGAATTGAACTAGTTAATTAAATAGTCTAGCGCCTTGTCCTTATTATTGTCGAACTTGAGAAGCGCTGCAGAGATTTTCGATTCGTCAAAGCCCAGGTCCATGAGCTCGCCCAGCGGTATGAGGTGTTCGATGATCTGTGGACGGGATTAGGTTGCAAGTTAAACCCAAACAAATATTGATAAGGCATACAAAAGCTCACCTTTTTATCATCGATGCCGCACAGGCCAACAACCTTGGCCACCCGATCCAGGGGAAAGCCCATGGTGCTGATGCGATGCGCCATTTTTTGCGCCGGTCCAGCCAGCTCCCTGAATGAGTTTCTTTCCGCTGCCGCCGCCGCCGGTACTTCCTCTATCTTTGGGTGCTGCTGCTGCTCCTCCTCATTGTGGCTGTACAGGCGGGTGCGTCGTTTCTCAGCCTGCTGCAGCTCTGTCTTCAGCTCGCGCAGTATGTCTGGTACACTCCTCGACTTGGTGGCTACCTCCTCATCCGATTGGTTCAATGTCAGCACCGTGGAAGGCGCTGGAGGTGACATCAAATGATTGGGTGGTGGTGTGCCGAAGCCATTGACATAATAGTTGTTCTGGTGCTGGTGGTAGAGTTGAGGCTGCTGCGTGGAGTAGAAAGTTGGGCGACTATTATAGCCGTGCATATGGTAAACCTGAAATAATTAAACACAATTATTTTATATTATCTTAATAGGAGATTTGAAAACCTGATAAAAACCTAATTGCAATCTCAAGTTAAAGTCGGTCTGAATAACAAAAATAAACACAAATTCGATACACACACTTTATTATATATATTTTTTTTTATTATAATGGATTAACGTAAAATGCGACGCAACAAAATACCAATATATATTTAGCTAGAAAACGTTTGTTTTTGTAAAACATAGTCAACCAATAACAAAAGTAAACAGCTGGCAAGGCCAGTTTTGTGATAAATAATTCACGAGCTAAGGATAAACACCCCCCCAATAGTGGCCCACCTGGAAGTGCTCCGGCTGTTGCTGCTGTGGGGATGCGCTGTACATGGGCGTTGGGTAGAGGGGTTGCTGCGTGGGTGGAATGTTTTGGGGCTCGCTTCTGCCCTCATCGTCATCACAGTGAACATGGAAATTGACGCTGTCAAGCGTCGCTTTGGTCTCCGCCAGCGTCGTCATCGTTAGCTGCTCAGGAGCAGCTGGCATCTCCTGTTTGGGCGGCTCATCTACCAATTTCTGTGGCGCCTGTTGCTGCCGCAGCTCCCTTTGCTCCTCCAGCTGGGTCTGGTGCAGCACCTGGGCGAGTATATCCAGATCGTTGATGGTCTTCAGCTCGATGTTGTCGAAGGGCGTGGAATTCATGTTGTACTCGAAGTCCGCATAGTTAAGGGAGCTGTTCCGTTTATGCAGCGTCTGTGGACTGGCCACCGGAGTCGTGCTCAAGATGGTTGGCTGCAAGATGTTGTGGAAGTTGTTGCACACGCTTATTGACTTTGGTTCGTGCGAGTCGCGTGACTCAGTTGGCTGAGGTTCCTGCTCGACCTCGTCCGTTGTCTTCCCCACCCGCTCTGCCTCTGCCTCCGCCACTGTCTCCTCCTCGTCCGATGACAAATCGTCAGTACTTGGATAATCGACTGCTCCAAGCATCTCCTTCTGCTTGGCCTCCAGCGCCCGTTGGCTTTGCTCCTTGCGTCGCTCCTGACGCCTGGCGCGCTCCTCCCGCTGCTGCCGTCGCAGCTGGCGCCAGCGTTGCGCCTGAGTCACAACTGCTCGCTCCAGCTGGCCATCGTAGTGGTAATCCGGGTGATCCGTGTAAAAATCCTCTCGGTACTGTGCCAGGCGGTTCAGGGTCGCCTGTGGCAGCTGGTAGATGGCAGGTGGGGGTTTATAGCGCTCCACTATCTTGACTGGGACATCGTCCATGTTATGCTAGCGCATTCACCGCAAATTTTGTTAATTAAGTTGCCCAACTCTGCTACTACGCGTTTTTCTCTCTGTTCTCTTTTGTTGTTGCCCTGAGCAGCAGCGATAGACGACAGACAGTTATCGCTGCCTGCTGATTCGCCAATTTCAGCTTGTTATCGGTTTTGGTGGTCGTGGTTTCTGTAAAGGTATGCTGATTGTTAATGACCTTGCCAGATTGCTTTCTAGTTTTCTTGTGTACACTGACTAATAGCATTGTATATCTGTATGTATGTACATACATATCAGTATTTATTATTCAGGTCATCGAGGCAGCTAATGAGATTATTTTTTATGATTCCCTGCATATATATTTGTAATAAATTGCAGGGTATTTTCGAGTCGATTCTCAATTTATTTTCTTTTTCCTGCCAGGCAAGTTATCGATATTTGTTGCCCATTTCGACCCATCCCTATAATACGGAACTGCATTCTTGACAAACAAAACAAACAAACCCGATTCCGGCGCAATGGGCGATGAGGAGGATGTGGACTTCAGGCTGAACCACCATCAGGTAATGGTCGAGATATCTGACCTGCTGCACAGTACCGCGGAACCAGGTGGCGCCAACGCACTGTTGCTAAATCAAGAAATGCAGCGCCGCCTGAAGCAAGTTCGGAAAAAGATTCTAGAGCTTCTTCGAACAGTTCAAGCACGTTACGCCCGGAATGAAGAAATCTTGATACGACGGCTGAAGTCACGAGCCCACTTAGGCTCGGAACCAATCAACAGTAGCGGGGCGATCTTGCGAAAGGGTACCTTTCTCTTCAAGGGGAACCTATACTTCCGAGACGTTGACGGTCGCAGCTGTCCCAATAACGATGACTACGAGACACGCTGCCGCACGGAAATGTTTCCCACGGACTTTGACATGCGCTCCCGGCATGTATGGACATTAAAAGACAAGAAGAACGTGATCATGGGCATAAAACAACAGGTAAGCCCTTCCATTTCCTCCTAATGGGTGTAAACTACAGCTTCTTTATTCTACAGTTGGTAGACCACAGTAACAACAGGATAACTGACCAGCCCAGCGGCAGTCGGAAGCGAAAACCGGTCGAGCGGCATTTAAAGACACTGGTCAATCTATTGTCCACGGTGGACAGCAGCTTCCGAATCGATTGGAATCAAATTAGTATCCTGGACGTTGAGTATCGCCATTCCCCCTTTAGTTGCGAGGCCATGTGGAGTGTCTACCTACGGCCGGATCTCAGACGCGACGATTGGACGACGGAAGAGGATGAGTCCCTGATATCGGCGGTCACTGCGAACCGCATGCAGAACTGGGCGCTTATAGCCGATACGCTGGACCGTCGTTCGGACTACCAGTGCTTCGTCCGCTACCACACCACAATGCGCTATCATGTCGAGTCGAAGGGCACCACTGCTCGCTGGAGCGAAGAGGAGAACGAACGACTCCGCACGCAAGTCGAGCGACACACCTCGAATGGCATCATTAACTGGCAGAATGTGGCCGAGTATTTCCCGGGCAAGTCCAAGTCGACGCTGATAGGCCGTTACTTTTATGTGCTTCATCCCAGTATCAGTCATGGTGCGTATTCTCCTGTATTTCATAAAATTCTTCTTTGTAAATCTGTGTGCCTGCAGAGCCCTTCAGCACGAAAGAGGACATGATGCTGTTTGCCGCCGTGGAGGAGTACAATGGCAAGTTTCACTGTTTCCCGCGCAACCTGTTTCCGAACAGATCCCTAGCACAACTGCGGACGCGCTACCACAATGTGCTGGCGCAACGCAACAAGACCGATTCCTGGTCAGTGCTGGACGACACCCGACTGATGAATTTTGTCACTGAAAATGGACCCTCGCAGTGGCTGAAGTGCGCCGCATTCCTGGGCAACCATTCGCGTACCAGCTGTCGCACCCGCTTTATGGTCATCAAGCGATTCCTCGAACAGAATCCCGTGGCAACGGTCGAAGATCTGCCTCGTCGAACGTCGAGGAGGGTATCGGTGGTCACGGCCGATAACTGGGCGCAACGTTTGGAGGAATGGCAAAAGGACCCAAAGTCCTTGGTCGCTGCTGATGAACAGAGGAAGACCAGCCGCGTGCGACGACCAAAGGCTAAGAGGGCCAAACTTAATATAGAGTCTGATGCCAGGATAGCAAAAATCGACTTGGACTTTCACGACTACTTTAAATACGCTTACAACTTATCAGTATATCAACCGGCAGTCTTTTCGTTTCCGAGAGATGCCCACAATCTAGCCTATGTGGCGAGGGCTCTCGCCTATAGGCCACCGATCCGTCCTCTAGCATTAAAGAGTATAGCCATGCCGAAAGAACTCCTCAAGAGCTACAATGCCATAATGAGGAAGGGTCTGCCGAATGACAAAGACAAAGTTAATGATGCGAAGAGCCAACTCCTGCCGCCCAACTATTCCACAATGATGGGATTCCGTAGCATCTGCATTCTCTCCGGCGAAGGTCGCAAGTCGGACCAGGATCCAGGATCTCAGGGACTCGACGACTATGATGAATCCTCACCATCTATACAGCTCTTCCGTCAACGGTTGCGGGCCCTCTTCTACCGAACGACTCTGCTTAGTCGCTTGGAGTCGCAGCTATTTACACATCTGCCCACCGCCTTGACGGATCGGCCACGCCAAGCTCTGAATTCTATCGAACTGGGTACCAATTTAACCTTACAGAATGTGGGACAGGAACCGAAAGTTAGCCTGAAATCGGAACCGCTTAGCGAGGAGGAGATAATAAATAGCGTAAAGCAGGAGTTGGAACCAGACTATATAGGGCCATAGAATGATAGCTAGGAGTAAGCTTTATAAGTTTTTATTATTCTTTACTGTATATTATCGCCTTGTTGTATAATAATTCATTATAATAGCTAACAAATAATTTATAAATTTGTAGGTACGTTCATTGTGTTTCACATATATTTAGCATAATTATACGCCGGACAGCAAGAGTTCCGCTCCTCACCCATACGTGCATCCGGGTTGGCTCAAGATTGTTGATGCAAGCTTAGATAATCTTTAGATAATAATTATAAACAATTATGCTTTTCATTCTAAATGTTTGAATTAGGATTTTGGTTTTTTTTATGTATATTTTCCATTAAAAAATATATACTTTTCTTGATACGTTCAAAACAGAAGAAATAAAACAAAGTATTTATAATTACATTCAATTACCCAACAAAAGTGATTGTTTTTTATAAATAACACAATTTTGATGTAGATTTAGATCAGTGGTCCGCGGCGCTCTGCCGACACATGCACGCGCGTTGATGAACGCTCTTCGCAAATTAGTGATGTCCCATTGTCATGTTTGGCGTGAAGTAGCTATTTTTGTAGTCATATCTATATGATCTCTTCATCTCAAATGTAATGTCAGCATGTGTTTGTAGTGGACCACTGATTTAGATACTGCAAAACTGCTTAAAACTGTCTAAAGATTAAATTCCACTTCCAAACAACATGCATTGTCAAATCCATCCTATTGTATAACGTGGGAACATTTTGTATTGTTAAGCATTTCTATGTTAGCATTTGCGTGTAGGGGGGTCTGCTTCCGGTTCCTCTGCAATCTCTACTTATTGGAAGTTACTAAAGTCCGTCTTCAGCTTGATCGTGGGCTTTTGTGGCTTTGCCAGTAGGTTTCTCTGCGCCTCTGTCGCCTTTTGGGCAATATTAATCGATTGCTGTTGGCTGCGAATGGCCGCTTCCAGTTTCTGTCGGAGCTCTGGTGTTTGGCCCATTAGAGCCTTGAACTCCTGCGGATGTTTGGGACCGATCTTCAGGAGCCACTGCAGCGCCTGGTCGTGCAACTGTTTCTGGTATTTGGGCAGCGTACGGAGTCTGCTTGGATCCGCTAAAAATCCAATGAGTACCGGCACCAGCAGCGTCAGCATTTGTATATCTGTGGAAAGGGGATGTGTGCAAGGGAAATCATTAATAGTTGAGTCTTCATAGAGTGGAGGCCTTGAACATATGTACATATGTATATTTGGACACGACGCTAGCTAGAACCAGCTATATAGTACAATCACGAACACATGCAACATTTAAAGCGTGATTTTTTGATCGGCATCTAGATCTCTATTCGATATTCATTATTCTATGGAATGTTGGTGCATTTTAAAACATCGAGAGTGCAATATAGGGTACTTTTCTAAAACATAAGACAGTTTATGCATCATCGGAATATAACTATGTACAGAAGTCGGTATGAATTTAAAATCATTGATTTTATCATAACGGTATAACAATTTCTTAGGCATCCCTGAATTAATAAAATTAGGAATGAATTATAAATTAGTTAATATCAGTAATCTGAGTATATTCCTAATATAAACTGTCTTATCTTTTTGAAATGAACCTTTGACAACATGAAACGTATGCAGTTTTGGATCGATCTATAATATCTATTTACCTTGTAGCAAGTTCATGTTTCCTAACAGTTTATTTTTGTTTGGTATATTAGTGTTTTTTTTGTATATGATTTTTGTGAGTTGATTGAAAGGGAAGACAAAGAAAAGAGCAAATATATATAATAACGTATATTTTCTTGTCTCAAATGTGGGTGTGCAGCTCTTTATGTAATGTATTGTAATGTTACTTATATAATACTTTTTCTCACTGAGACCAAAGACATTCAAGATCAATAATGAGATGAGAGAGAAGAAGCCTAATTGGCCGAAATGTATAAAAATGTTGGGTTGAATTAGGGATAGTGTTAACTAGAAAAGCCGGAAGAGAGTTAAGGTGTTCCTTTTTAAAACTAACTAAGTTCTAAACTTAGGGTACTCCTGGTCACAAGTCATTGATTATAATTATAGAAAATTTGGCTATCTAACGACGCGCAAATAATCGGGGGTGCTACAGAAATCACTTGTGATTTCTAGAGCAGTATACCATGGATGGGCAGCAAATATCACACTCGGATCCCGATTACACAAATCGCCCTTAAAGTAAAGTCAAAATAGGCGAGCACTCGGAGTTTGTCGCCGACCAATTGAATTTTTGATTTGGTTTACTAAACGCGGATATTCTCTATTCTAGACATTTATCCCATTTACCTAAAGTTTCTATCAGGAGTACCCCGAAGTCAAAAGAAGAGCAAGAGCAATATATTGTGCAACCAACAATAATAATACCCCAGTTACACTTACGGTGCTGAGGCTCCGCCAAATCGATCAGCTGCTCCACGGTGACAATGCTCTCGATGGTGACCTGCAGCTCCAGCTCGCTACCGGGAATCTTGCTAGATTCGGCATAAAGCGACTCGATGATTCGTGGCGCCAGGGCGTGGATGTAGGGTGTGGCCGTCTTCAGTTCCGCTCTCGCAAAGATCGATCGGGTTGTTTCGATGCAACGCAGCTTCACGGAGAGATGCTCCGACTGCAGGCACTGCCTGAAGTGATTGATGCAGGGATATTGCAACGATGGCGTGGACACCACGGAGGCGGGTGTGTGCAGGATGAAGACAGCGATGGCCAGCAGCATGGTCACCTCATCGACTCTCTTCTCCTCATTATCTCCGGCCGTTTTCGTTAGATCCACGATGGTGGCCAGGGAGCTTTGGAGCAGTTGTTGCCACTCCTCGGATGTATCCTCCACCTTGGCCCACTTGTGGACACAGACGGAACGCAGGCACTGGAGGGCAGCCTTCACTGCGCTGGTATTTGCCAGAATGGTGCTATCTATGGCCGACTTATTGGCTATCTCCTTAACGATACTGGTGGTCATGTAGAGGACGGTGGGCAGGATGCCTAGGGCACCCTTGGGAGTACACAGATCTAACAATTGTTCGACGCACTGCAGCCCGGTGGCCACCAGCAAGCCGTTGTCATCGCCCAGCACGGAGAAGAAGGACGACCCGGTGGCCATTTTGGCATAGGCAAAGTCTAGCTGGAGACCTCCGGCTCCACCCTGCCGCGTCGGATTCATGCTGGGTATTTGGCGGACAAAGAGGCAGAGACATACCTCCAAGACGGCGTAGACATGGGAGCTTCCGGGCTGCATCGAATCATCTTCCCCAACTCGTTCTGCTCCGTTGTCCTCCTCCGAATTGGCATTGTCATCCCGTTTCCTATCCAAATCCTCCTTGGCAGCTCGAATGGTTTGCTTTAGGATCTCCATGCAAAGGAGTTGCACCAGAAGCTCATCTCTGGTGAGGATCTGCCGGTGCAAGACATGGCATAGCTCAATGGTCAAAGCTCGATCCTTGACCAACTGCCTTCTGGCCCAATCCGAATCGAAGATGCTGTGCAGCGATCGCAGGCAGCTCACGATATTCCTCGGTCTCTCCGAGCTCCTCATGCTGCACAGAGCCTCCATGCAGATGCCAAAGATCATGTGGAAGCGATCGGCGGAGAGTGAACCATGTGTTATCTGGTTGTTATTTGATTCCGCCGTCGTTTCTCTCGTATCCTGGTGGCGGGCGAAGCCCTCATCTCTTAGCCACAAGGCCGAGGCATAGAGGATTGGCGGCCAACTGGTCATGTAGTGGGGTTTCGAGGAGTTAATGGTGTCCGTGGTGTAGAAGGCACCGCCATCGTGCGGCAATTGCGATTGGAATTCCGCTGGGAGCAGGAGCAAGGCATGATCCTTCATAGCACTCAGCCAGTGTGCGGAGAGATTCTGGAGCTCTGGTTGGACCAGGCCAAGGAGACTCTCTCCTCGACTTTCGGGCGGTAGATCCTGATCGTTGGTCTCCACGCCGCTGGTTATAGACTGAATTCCGCCCGCCTGTTGGGACTGCAGGCTCAGTAGTGAAGCGGGAGCTTTGCCATTGCCCAACATGGCCACAATGTACACCTCCGCCCAGGCCTTCAGGATGCTCAGCTTCTCCAGTGTTGCCATGGATTCGTTGTACAACTGCGTGCTGTTGGTCTTCGTGGAGAGCTTGCTCAGCGAACTCACGAGCAGCTGATGGACTCTCCTCAAATCCCCAATATCACGAGCCACTCCGGAACCAATCCAGGCGGAGCAAACCTCACAGGCGGCAGCCGTGACATGTGACGGCGTATCGGGCGCAAACGCAGGACGCAGGGCGGCACCAACTTGAGCTTGGAACTGCTCCAGTAGCAAGTGACCAGGAAACTCGGGCTCGGGAACGTTGGCAAAGCGATCGATGATCTCCTGAAGCGTGCGCAAGCCCTCCAAGCGCAGCTGATCCGAATCGGAAGTGGCGGCCATGAAGGACATACGAATGAGCTCCGCCAAATGCAGGATAAGATAATCGCCGCGCGAGCGTATCAGTTGCTGTTCCTTGGCCTGCAGAAGGTCAAAGTGCACGGAGCTGGCGGCCTCACAGCTGGAGATGATCCGCCGCACACACTGAGCGGCAAAGACACGAGTTGGCCACCTCGGCTGGACTGCGGGATGCGTGGAAGTGTTCTCCTCCGCTCGGTATTCGGTTACATCATCGGCGTACTCCTCCTCTTCGTCCTCTTCCTCCTGCTCTCCTCCTGCGGCATCCTTGCTCTTGCTGGAATCTCCGCCAGCGGGATCTTCATTGAGACCACCCTCCACCGCTACGGTCAGCACATTTTTGCAGAGGCTCAGCCAAGAGCTGAGATTGTCCGCAGCCAGCATTTGCAGCATGGAAGTCAGGGTGTCGTGGATGTTTCGCAGCATCTCGACATCCGTTTCGGTGTCCAGCAGTGAGAAGAGCAATCCCGGCAGTCCGTACTCGGTGATTACCAAGTCCGGAAGCTGTTCGGCGTTAATGGTTAACGCCAAGTCGCACACTTCCTTGGCCTCTCGATGGGCCAATTGGCGCAGACACGACACTGATGCCTTGCGCAGAATGAAATAGTTGCTGGACAGCATTCCGACCAGTGTGGGCACCAGCTCCTCCAGCTGCAGGGCCTTACAGGCGAAGAGATGCAGCTGCTGAAGGCAACCAATGGCCTCTGCTTGCACCATGGAATCCGAGTGGGCTTGGAGAAGAGCTGCCGAGCAAAGGAAGGAACCCTTCATGCCGGCCACTCCTCCACCTGATCCCTGCAGCTCTGGTCCCACGGTGGTGATCAAAGCGTTGACCACTCGTCCCACACACTGATGGACATCCACGTGGGCGTGGGGCACAGTGAGCAGCAGCTTCAGGCATAGTGTCGAGGTGGCCTCCACATAGCCGCGGAACATGGGTCCGCCGGAATCGGCAATCTGCGCCAATGCATAAAGCGACCAGGCCTGAACCACAGGCGATGCACTATCCTGGCCCAAGGCCAGCAGGATGGACACACTGGTGCTCAGATGCTGGGACGAGCCCATGCCGCCCACATAGCGATGCAGGCAGCCCAGGGCGTGCGAGTGTCCCGTCCTCGTGACCACATCCCTCGCCGACTTTAGCTTATCGAAGCTATTTTGGGCCAGCTCGGCGGTAAAGTGGGAGTCTCCCACCACCTGGGCCAGTCTTCCCAATGCCTCGCCAGCTGCACACCGAATGGTGGAATTGGGGCTGGTCAGCGAGGCCACCACCAGTGTCGTGGCACTCTTTCGCACATCCTCCTGCCCCAGGCTCGTCTTGCTGTCCGTTAGATTCTTCAGGGCGCACAGCAAAGCCGTAAATATGTTCATTTGGATAGCCTCCTGACGGCTGCTCTTCGCCTGCCGGATACACTCCGCGAAGTGCTCCAGCATCTGCAGCCTGTGCTTGTTGGCCACCTTGGGGAAGATGGTGCCGTACAGAGTGACAGCCATATCGATAACGGCAACGCCCAGCGGCAAGGGCCCGGGACACTGTTGCACCTTGCTGATCAATTGAATGCTGTTCGTCGTTCCATTGCCGGTGTTTCCTCCGCCGGACGATGTTGATCCTGATGTGGCAGTACCGCCGGCGGTTGATCCACTGCCTTGGGCGGACCAACTTGGGCGGTACAAACAGCAGGGATCGTGCTCCAAAGCTCCGGATCCTGCGGCGCTATTCGGTTGGAGCTACACGGAAGATATACCGGAATTAGAAGTTAGATATCGATTATTTATTGAATTAAATGTAGAAATAATAAAAACTACTAATAAAAAATAACTAATAACTATTGGAGGAGGAAACAAGAAAAAGCAATAACTATTTCTCAAGTGTGAAGTTTCTGCGGTTCTTTAGAAGCTCTTCCACTTGTTCTATTAATTTATGATTAAGGTTAGCAGCAATATTTAATTGCAGCGCAATTAGAGAATAAATAATATTATTTTACTATATGATTTTTGTATAAAATAAATGTAGAAAATATGTATAAAATAATGCAACAGAAATTCCTAATGTTTTTAAAACCGGGAGCACCCTAGAATATTGAGCATCGGGTATTTTAGATTCAGAACCTTTTGACTGAAGCATTCTTCATGTTGAGGGGTTGAAAAATCTCAAATAAAAATTAAAATAAGTCGAATTAAAATTCTAACAGATAGACATTACAGCTTTTCTATTAATGGCGATATTCGCAAAAAAACATATCGATTTGATCGATCAGAACGTTGGGATTGTCTAATTTAAAGAGTTAAAAAACGAACATTGTATTTTTTGAGCTTGTAATAAACAATTAAAATAAGCACATTCTGGTTCGAATTTTAATTAATTTTCCCAGAAAAGATTAACATATACACAAGTAAAATATTAAAAGAAACATTGCCTATATTCATGCGCATAAAAAAGGATAAATCCAAGCAGAACGAAATACTAGAGAAACTATAGTCATGCAGCTGTATTTAAATGATATTTTGAGTAAGAGGAAACAGCACGCTTAGCTATTGCATTGCACTCCACTTACATGCTCGCCATCGACTTTGCGATTGGGCTCCATCTTAGTATCAATGCACAATTATATCGAGAGAAAGAGAGGGGGTAGAGAGAGTATAGTGAGAAAGGGTGTATCAGGAAGGGCATCTCATAGGCTTACAACTTTGACATTAATTAAGATATTTGCAAAGAGACATTTAGCCTACGCCCTTTTGGATTAACAGGTCACACAAACACATTTATACGAATATATACAGTCCCATTTATTGCAATCCCGTATAACCTTACCTGATCTTCGATGGTGCGATGATTCGTTTCCTGCAGCCATGTACCAAGGATGATAGAATCATCGCCATGACAAAGCGTCCGAAG
The DNA here is from genome assembly GCA_018904695.1 of Drosophila parvula. Taxonomy (NCBI): domain Eukaryota; kingdom Metazoa; phylum Arthropoda; class Insecta; order Diptera; family Drosophilidae; genus Drosophila; species Drosophila parvula. The sequence continues at coordinate 71,099 of JAEIIG010033203.1, read as the reverse complement.
CAGCGAATTCGTGGTATTGGCCGCATTATCCGAAAGGGTGAACTCAGAGACCAGCATGCGAAGGAGATGGGTGTAGGAAGCCTCCAATGCATTCGCCGGCAGCAAGGTGAGAGTCTCGAAGAGCCTTAAGCGGACCATAGCCGCTGGAGCCTTAAGCTGAGTGCCATAGCTCTTAAGGACCGAGGCCAAGCTGAAGTAAATAAAGACAATTAAATAAAAATATGGATAGAGTTATGAGTTAAGAGACTCACTTGACCAGCATAGCCAGAGCACTCTCAATCGGCGTGAGCAGCCTTCTAGTTATATCCTCGTTAACCAGATCCGGGCAATTCAGCAGAAAGCTGTGCATCACGGACAGAGCGCCGGCCCGTCCCTCCAGCGTCACCTGCCAGGTGAAAGCGTCGCCACGCGCCTTCTCCGATTCCAGCTCCTTATTGGATCGTGGGAATGAGTTGCGCCAAAGGAGCAGCATCCGTGGCAGCAGACCCTTGACCACTGGTGATCCCAGCGTCATAATTGCACCAATCAACAGCCAGCCGGCCTGAGTGCGATGCAGCGACATGCGGCTATTCTGGGAAGCGGAGCGTAGCAGTTCCTCCGCACAGTTGAACACGACCTTGCCCTTGGTATGGGGAATGCCCAGGGGCGAGTATCGAACGCTACCCAAAATGGCCGCCAAAGCGCAGCTATAGCCGGCGATTGCCTCTGGCGATGATCGCATCTGCTCGATGGCCTCCACAAAGCGGTCAATCAGCGGCGTAATCTGACCCGGAACCGCAACACAGGCACAGCGCAAGCACCAAGCGGCTGCCAAGCGAGCAGCGGCACAAGGATGCACCAGCACGGCACAGGTGGCATCGATGGCCTGCAGGGACTGATCACCCAACAGGTTCTGTGCCGTTGTTCCCAAACCAATGAGCAGCGAGCTCAGTTCTTGCAGAGCACACACCAGCAGGTGCTGGCTGAAAAGCGTCTCCTGGTTGGAGTCCTTGGCATTCTCCGGATTGAAGTCAATCGAGTTCATCTGCTTGGCCACCAAATGGACGAGCTCCTTGCAGGCGGCACTCTGTGCCTTCTCGCCCAGCATCTTGCCAATGGTGGAACGAAGTATGAAGTTGATACACTTGCGGGAGTACACCGCATCCACGTGGGAGCATGCTGCCTTCGGGTTGGCCACCAGATCCAGGACATGTGACAAAAACGTGCTCAATTGTCGCTCCAGCCAGACGCTGCCCATGAACTGGACAAAGACCACATAGGCATGCGTTACACCCACTCGCACCTCTCTGTTGACTCCGGAACTTCCTTTGATTATCTCCCCGGTTCCTTTGAGAAAGGAGGCTCCGCCGCGAAGGAAACCCGACATCAGGATGCCGAGCGCTTCGTCCAGGGAGACGAGACGTTGAGTTGCTCCCTTGGCCGCCTGCATGGCCACAGCTTGGGCCTGCTTCTTATTCCCCGTTGCCGCTTCAGCCAGTTGCTGGGTGTAGGCCAAAAGGGTGCCCAGAAGCTGGGCCACTGCACACCGAACCTCGTAGTTACTGCCATCGAAGGCGCGGAAACACAAAGTTCCCAGGCTCTCCAGTTCGGTTTGATAGAGAAACGAGGCGCTATAGATCATCTTGAGGATGCAGCGGGCGGCGGCCACTCGAACGGCCATTACGCGATCCAGCAGACAGTGCTTAGCCGCCTTGTAGATGTCCTTGTGCACGTTGGCAATGGCTGTGCCCATGCCAGCACTAACCTTCTCCAAGGTGTGCATAATCTCGATTCTGGCCTGGGACTCGGCATTCCGAAGAGTGCGGATGAGAATCTGCACGGTGTCCTCATAGGTTCGGCCCATCATCCGTCCCAGCTTCTCGTACATCGAGCCGAGCACACAAATTGCCGCACTGCAAGATAGAAGATATTTAATTATTAATATTTTATGTATATTCAATATTCTATAATCTATCTCTAAATAAGTAGAGTTAACTTACAGCTTGGTGGGCAGGTAGCTGGGCGAATCATCCTTGTTCTTGAGAATATCGTTGCAGGCATTGACGGTGTCGAAGAGCATGAAGGTGTCGCCGACGGAGAACAGCGTGGCCAAAGCACTGGCAATGAGCTTGCGCATGGGCGGACCTGGGGCACCCTGAATACGTTCCGACAGCTGCTGCACCAGCTTCTTCTGGCTGGCCTTAATCTCATGCTTGGCCACTGTGGGCAGGGCCTTCTCCAGGTAACGCAGCCACTCCAGTTCAAATACCGGTCGCTTGTGCTCCGGCAGCTGCTTGAGAGCGTCCTCATTGAGGGTCAAAGTGTGGGCTAGCTCCATTTCGGATGATGCCTCCTCCTCTTTCTCTAGATGGGAACCGGCGGATGAGGCAACGACAGCGGGATCGCTGTGTATAAACGATCTGCACAGAGAGTGACGAAGAAAGAGAGAGAGAACGGAATAAATAACAAAATAAATTGCGGAATGTTTCATTAATTAAAATCAACATATGGCTGACGGCGATGTATGTATTTGTTTGCGGGGTTGTTGTGGAAGAAGAGGGTTTGACCTTGTTACTTGATACTACAGATTCCGTCTCATAAACATTATATATATATACAGCTGCATTATCGATTAACACATATAATTCAGACATATATCTATCATTAAAATAGATAATTCTATACTTGGAATTAGGTCATCATAAAAAAGGCTCTAAAAATAAGTGGCATACCGATGTTAATACCGATCTAGTAATCTTCTCTTCTTCCCCAAATCAAGGTACAATATATCCTAAAACTATACAAGGATCGATTTAAATAAGACTAGTATTTCCTTTAAAGTATAATGAGTTACAATTATTATTGCATTCTTAGAACCGGATAGATATATCTAAGTATGGTAAGACCCAACTATTTTGTAACCAATGCTTTTTTGCAATGAAAACAAAGCCCAAACACTTTCAATTAAATAAAGCAACGAGAGTGGGGGAATGACGACGAATAAATTGTGTGGAAAAGCATGCATCACTCGCTTTTTATAATATATAAGATGAGTACGACAATGATGAGTTCAGTCCGATGATTGGCACAGGCCAAAAAAACATATTCAAACACATCGATATACTTAGTGGAGCCCATCAACGCCTGACTCGTTACAAGCGGAAGCTGCACCATTTACCATTCTGGAAAAAAAAGCCCACCCACTGGCCGACCCATTTTCTTTTGTTTTCCACACACATTCGGTTTTGATAAGTGCGAGAAAAAGCTGGCGTTGCCTTGGGCTCGATAGCAGCAGCGCCCATTGACACAGATGGCGGCCGAGGAGCCAAATTATTAATCCGAAACAAAGGCTGTTTCTCGTGAAAATCAAAGGGAGAGGTGGATGCAGGGGTTGGAGGAGTAGAAGAGGTCCTTGTGTAGGAAACACGAAATGATGTCCGCCGGCTATGGGTAATGGGGTAGCGCAGCCGAAAACAAAGGCGTCGAGGAGTAAGGACGATTGGGGAGATGGGGAATGCGGTGCACCATGGGACATGGCATTGGCATGCATGCTAACACGACCAATTCCACGGGGAATACTCTTAAATATTTGGATGCACTATTTTCGCTCCAAGTTTTTACTTAACTTTTATTTTTCCCTCCTTTAACTTGCATTCATGGTAATTTCGAAACTTTAAGATGTAAATTTAAAGCTATTTCTGATAAAGATATAGATAAAGGATAGATATATCGAGTAGATTTAATAGATCTTTTCGATAACTTTAATTTTAGATAAACCAGAAAGAAGAATAACAAATTAACAAAGAAAAGAAATGAATAATCATTGTAGAGTATTTAAAGTTCTTGTGGGTTTTAAATTCGTGTAAGATGATTTCATACATTTTGTGGAAACTTTTTCACAACTGAATGACGTACATAAGTGTGTGTATATGTTTACAAGCATGAATATATGCAATTTCCTATGACTAACTGCTGTAGCTCTTTAAGGGTATCCCCGGCTTAGGGGTTCTAGGCCTTAAAGGGTTTCCAAATCGCTGCAGCTCCTTCTCTCGGCTTCTTTGTTGTCTCTTGGCTTTGTGTGCGGTTTTATGCCTCAAGTGACGCGTGTTGCACATGCACAATCCTTCATACATAGATATGTATGTGAGAATTTACATATTTACAGAAGCACACCTGAGGTCAAAATAGCAGACATTTTGTATTTAATTATGGAAAGTTACAACTTGTTTAACTCTAACAAGTTGTAACAAATAAATTAAGTATAGATAAAGATATACAGTAGAATCCGGCTATAACGACTCCGCTTATAGCGTTTGTCCGGTTATTACGACGA
>JAEIIG010033203.1:0-66712 GCA_018904695.1 Drosophila parvula | reverse complement strand
GGTATAACGACGTAAAATCGTCGGTCCCTTGAAAGTCGCTATAACCGGACTCTACTGTATATATTTTTTATTGATTATTCACACCAGACACAACGATTTAGACATGTTTGTTATGAAGCCACTAGTACGAGTATCTTAGTTTTCAGAGCCATCTTGAACAAATGTTTATTCATAGACTTAATCTTAAGCCGGCAAATTTTTTCTAAATATTATTGTTGATTTTAAAGAAAATGTAGCGTTTATGATGAAAGTTTATTACCATTTTATCATACACATAGATCACTTAGATCAGAATCTAATTCCTATGTACAATATATTCTTTATCATTGAATACCTTAACTATTTTAAAAGACAATTTTGTGTAAATATAATAAATCGATTATAGGAACGACTGTATTTTATTACTCTCCAATGAATGGTTTTGAAACATTATTGAACTTATTATTCAAGGATAAAATTCAACTTCGTTTCCTATTATGCCTATTTTTTTGCCCGCAACTGTGCCAACTCGAAGAAGGCCAAGAAATCTGGGGGCGTAAGGAGGACTCCAAACCACTGACGTCTGCAGGCGTTCGAGTTACGTTACATAAGACGCTAACGTTAACCGCGGCTGCTGCAGCGTCTCTTTTCCGACTTCCTTGCCGTCACCACTTGAAAAAGGGAAAACAAGTAAAACCTGTGAGGTGCAAGAAACGAGAATTAAGAAGATGGCTAAGAACTAAGAACCAGCCACAAATTCAACTTGATTCCCGGCTAGACGGAGTACCTCGGCGCGTACAGGGTGACCCGGTCGCCGGCGGGTGGTGTTATTTTGACACAACTAGGGTTGACTTTTCCCTTTTTTTCGCACAGCCACCCTGCACCCACCCCATTGCATTGTTTTTGTGTGTGTTTGTTTGCTTTGTGCATTTACCTGCGCGCTTCGTAGATAACTTTGCGCAGAAATTGCGGTGTGCGTGCAAAGTTTAAGTTTTCCATTGTTATGATTGCTTTCTTTCCTTCACATTTCCAGAAAACTTTCTTTCGCCAATCTGCAGCAGCCTGCAACTTTCACACAGATCGATAACTTTTCCTTCAACTGCGACACACAGTTTTTCACTTCTCCACGTATAGTGTTTTTGTATTTTAATTTCAATTCCAATTGGAAATTTAATGTTGCAATCAATTTTACTTAATAGATTGAACAAAAAAAATATATTAAAATTGAATGAGATTACACGGGCGGAACTTTGAAGCATGCTACGCGCACCAAATACAAAAACAAAATGAAATCAAAGAGCGTTCGGCGCTGGCAAAAACGACAGCCACCAAGTGTGGCAGAGAGGCAACGCACTGTGGGGCGAAAAACTCAAGGCAACGGCTTAATTCAGCAAAGCAAAATAAGCGTTTATACGTTAATAAAGCATCATTAGATAGAATTATTTACTAAAAAAATTTGCTTGTTTAGTTTTCTAAAGATATATTTAAAAATCTTGTTAAATTTTACTATGTAGGGATGTATTAATGAGCACAATAAGATGTAAACTTATTATAATTCCGCAAATATAAATGGATGAAATTTAATCTAATTAAAATTTAAATTTAAACACTTAAACATGTCCAAAAATCAAAAGTTGTCCCGGAATTTGTTCTAGACAGCCCACAGTGCAAGGCGGCAGCCGGAGCGGAGCGTAAGAGCATAAGTGGGAGGCAAGCAACCACGAGGGAGATTAAGAGCGTAAGAGGGTAAAAGAGAGCGCCGACTTGCGTAAGAGTGAGGGTGAGAGATGACGTCGCGACGTCATCAACACAGCTGATGTGAAATGCAACAACAAAGGCAACGCATTAGCAGCCGGTTGACCTGTTATCGATAACACATTAACACCCACTAAACTATGCCAATGTGTCAGTCATGACACTTGGGTCAACTAAAATGGTGGCGAGCGGATTTCCGGCTGCAAAATAAATGGTACCACTAAGGAACTTGGGGAGTACCAGTGTGAATTTTAAAATCATTTAAGAAGTGCCCAAGAGGAAGCAATAAGGTCAAAAGTGTAAATTTTTAATTAGAACCTTTTTACCTACACGTATTAAAAAGTCGTATTGTTTTTTTTTTATTAAAATGAATACATATATTCAATCCAATCACACAGAGATGAGGTCAACTGGTGGGTTCCTCGAGTTTATATTGGGCTTATCTCTAGGCACTTAGGGTAGAAATTGCATGCTGGGTATAAAGGCCAATGCCTTGGATGTAGGGCTTTTTGGATTGCCCAGATCCTTGACGATCCCTTGGACGCGAGCCACCACATCACTTCGCTGGACATCGCCACGGTCCAGCATTCTTTGGAAGAGTGTGTGCAATTGTCTGGCCGAGGAAGCCTGCGACAGCTCGTGCAGCTGCTCCAGCAGATCCTCGGAGTAACCCTCGTACTTGCTAAGATTCGCCGCCTTGGCGTCTCGTTTGAGCAGATCATAGACCAGCAGAAAGTCCACGTAGGGCTTGGTGGGCGGCACCCTCTTCTTGCCCGCTATGGAAGCCGTACTCCAGCGATCCATGGCGGACTCAAAGTCAAAGGCAGCCCTTCCGTAGTTATCGTCGTAGAGCCGCAAAAAGTTATCCAACGATTCGACGTCGTTAGTGAAGTCATCGTGCTCGCTTTGAATGTCGCGGATCAGTGACAAGGGCAACTTGTCAAAGTCCACATCATCGCCGATTTCCTCAAAGAGAGCATGGCCCTCCAGCACTCTTTCCGTTTCCGGCTTACCCGCTGGAGCAAATAACCCCGGCCGGTGAGGCCGAGTCGGTGGTGATGTTGGTCTCTCGGTGGTGGAGGTTCTCTGCGGTGTCTCCCACCAGCTGGGCGGCTGCCACCATCCTGATCCACCGCCTCCTGCTCCCGCGCTAGGTCTCCGAGTTGTACTTCGAGTTGTACCTCGAGTTGTGCTCCTCATTTTCGTAGGTACCGCTGTAGACCGCTGTGGAATCCCTGTGGTAGACTCCATCCCTCCATCATCGGCACTGAAGGGGGGCTCCACTGTAGTGCTCGATAAAGGCTCGTACTGAAGCAGATCTATGTAGTAGGCCAGGGCCTGCATGGAGGCGGGCAGATAGCTGGTCAGCAGGTTAGCAGGCGCCACAGGTGCCGCCAGGTGACCCACTAGCACCGCCACTAGCAGTGGACCAAGACTAAACCCACTGCGCATTTCTCGTTCTTATTTTTTTCTTACTTTCTTCCGGCGGGAACGGTTTGCTCTGGCTAACTGGAGCCAATCAACTGAAGCTCGGACTCTTCCCAGCAGCCGCCGAGCATCTGTAGTTGGTGTCTCTGCATTGGTGTCTTTGTCTTTGTCCCCGTATCGGTATCTGGTTTCCAAAATGGATGGCAGCGACGAGTTCGGTTGTAGTTTATACTCTATCAGGGGGGTTCTTGCGAAATTTGTGTCAAAATGAAACCAAACTGACCGAAATGACCAGTTGCAAAATAAGCAAGCCGAAGGCGCTTTGAGAAGCTATCCCCAATAGTTATTTTTATATTTTAAATAAAAATAGCTTATTTTGAAAGTCTCCTTTTCCACAATTCTTTAATCAATAAAACCTAATAGGCAAAATCAGAGGAATTAATGACTTCTAAGAGTATTTAAGCCTTCGATTGCCGGTGCTTATCTGCGCTGCTTTCTTGTTTGGGGTTTTTGGCAAACTCGTTGAGTGGAGAGGCCAGCGACCGCGAGATCGGCGGCTTGTTGCGTAAATTTTGTAACCTGCGCTGAACAGGGGGGAAGCTTGTTCTTGGAAAGAGTGAAAGATGTTCCGTTGCCAAAAATGAAGAACCTGTTTGGTCCCCAAATGGCGACTCATAAATATGCAAAATGTACACAAACACAGCCGAGCCGCCGTCGCTTATAAACCTGAATTCGGTTTGTTTCATTTATTTATCGTAAAGTTAAAAAAAAAACAACGTAAGCTTACGTTCAAAGAAATGGAAGTTTTGATGCAGTTTGAAATGCACTTGCCTAAAGTTTGGCAGCCATCGATGCAACTTGGTGATCAGCAAGGAGAGAGACAAGGACAGAGAGCGGCTACGGCGAAAACAGCTGGAGCGACACAAGGGAGAGAGAAAGAGCGAGAGAGCGAAACTTTAACCTGTTGTTATTGTCTTTGCAGGCTAGGTAAGATTTCGCTTTTTTAGAGAACCGGAGCAAGGTAAACGGGTCAGCATAACGGGTTTCCAGCGCGAATTGTGTCACTAGTTTTTTAGGCCATACAAACACCCACACAAACATGGCAAAACACAAACTTTTAGCATAACTTTTGCATTTCCGTTTACGAATGCTAATTGGATGTTTGACACCTAGGCGTGTATTTGTTGACGCGTCAGAACCATCACACACTCATGCACATGTTATTAATTCTCTATTCGCCCCACACCCACACCTGCAGAGGCTCCATGCAAATGTTTGCTTTTTTGTCGATTTACGGGGCTCTTTTGGCTGCACTCACCGTTTCACTTAATGCACTGACACGTGTTTACTTGGAATTTCACTCTTCACATGTTTATTGCTTTTAGTTTAACAGAATTATTGCATTTTCCACGAATTTTCACTGCGCTGTATTACTGGCACGTTGTACATGAAAATACCACAGAAAATATATAAAATGTTAGTATTTAATATTTTCACCAAACGGTCACACTTGTATCGGCTGTTGATTTTGGCGTTGCCACTAACGTATCGTGGCGAATGGCAATCAGCTGTTTTGTCAACTGCACGTGTAGTTGAGTTCTCTTTTTTGTTTATTTTGAGGAATTTGGGGTTTTTCAAAGCTTTGAAAATTATATAAAAATACAGCGAAAATGGCCAGAAGACCCGAGCACTCGGCACCGCCGGAAATTGTAAGTAAAATAACAGCCTGGCATGAATAATTGTATAATTTGAAACTCCTTTTTCAGTTCTATAACGATGATGAGGCAAAGAAATACTCCACAAAGTAAGTAAAGTACTTAAAAAGCACTACCTATACTTAAACATCTTGATATTTATAGCACTCGCATCATTGACATCCAAATTGAAATGGCGGAACGCGCCCTGGAACTGCTCGCCCTCCCAGATGATGACGAATCTCGCTTGATTTTGGACATTGGCTGTGGCTCCGGTCTGTCGGGGAGCGTCCTGGAAGAGAGCGATCACATGTGGATTGGCATAGATATATCAAAGGCCATGCTAGACATTGCTGTGGAGCGTGAGGTGGCTGGGGATGTCATCTTGGGCGATATGGGCGAGGGAATGCCCTTCAAACCGGGCACTTTTGATGGCGCCATCTCGATCTCTGCCCTCCAGTGGCTCTGCAATGCAGACAAGTCGTATCACAATCCACACAAGCGCCTGCTCAAATTTTTCACCACCTTGTTCTCATGTCTAACGCGCACCGCCCGTGCAGTTTTCCAATTTTATCCTGAGAACTCTGACCAGATCGAAATGATAACCTCGCAGGCCATGAAGGCGGGCTTCTATGGTGGATTAGTCGTGGACTACCCCAATTCCGCAAAGGCCAAGAAATACTACCTAGTGCTAATGACCGGTGGATCCGCGGAGTTGCCACAAGCTTTGGGTAAGGACTTCCAGAATTTGATATCAGAAAGCGCCACTAAGGAGATTCTTTTATTGCAGGTACTCCCGAAGAAGAGCGCCGGGTGAATTACATTAAGAAACGTGATGCCTGCCGTGAGGCACGGGGCAAAGCACCCAAGAAATCCCGCGATTGGATTTTGGCCAAGAAGGAGCGCCGCCGTCGCCAGGGATTAGATACACGTCCAGATACTAAATATACGGCGCGTAAGCGCAGCGGAAAGTTCTGATTAAAGTTAATCTTTATCAACAAAAATAGCCATTTTTAATTCATTTAAACATTTAAAGCTTAACTCTATGTACACCTTGGACTAGAGAACTTCTACGATTGCTTACGGGTAGCCAGTTCTTCCTCTCGATTCCGCTCCTCACTCTCTCTGCGATGGCGCTGCTCTGCCTTCTGCTTGGGCGTATCATACGAGCTTTCGGCAAGGAACATCAGGTATATGCCCATACAGGCAAAAACGAGGGAGATCAAAACCCAGTCCGTCTGGCTGGACATCTTGTTCGACTCCTTTTGCACTTTAATTCGATCGTATTTGGCCTGGGCGGCCTGTCTTCGATCAAATGACTTTCCATAGTGGCTACGCGACCACTCGTCAAAGTCGTAGATGGGCGTCCGCCCCTCTGAGTCGGCGACGCGGGATTTCTGGAAACGCGATTTGTAGAACTTGGTCTCCGGATCATCTTCCACCACGGGCTCCGCCACGTCGTGGATATCCTGCGCATACTGTGAGCCGGCTGTGTGGACGATGCCCTTGTCGTACAGCCGACGTAGCCTATAGTTGCCCAGGATCTCGTACGCCTGGGTGATCTCACGGAATTTCTTGGCAGCACTCTCACTGCCCTTGTTCTTATCCGGATGATATAGCATCGACAGTTTGTAGTAGGCAGCTTTTATTTCGTTCTGCGTGGATCTTTTTCCAATGCCAAGGGCGTCGTAGTGGCTCATCTGCTGAGCCAAGGTCAGGTGCAGGCTCCGCGACAGGACGAGATGCCGCCATACCAGAGAGCCGTGCTGGAACATCCTTGCTTCCGGCCCTTTTTAGGCGCTGTTTTGGTTGTTTTCGTTTAGTTATATCACATGAAAGCCAAAACAAAACGGATCAGCTGTTTGAACTTGAAGTTGTTTCCCCTGCCTAGCCTAGAGGTGGAAGTACAAGCGATATACATAACTAAGGGGAATCGATTAAAATCAAACAAGTTTTTCCTTGAATTGAGTTGAAATTGACTAAATACTTAGACAATTTAATTTGAACGAAAATATTAAATAACAATCTAAGAAAAGGTCTTCTTGAAATATTTATTAGCTCCACCTCTAGCTTAATACGTTCTTCGACAGCTTGGTTTACTAGCGATTTTACTACCTACAGCGTAGTATCGAATTGGTTAAAATTATCGGCCAAAAAGCGCTCCATTTGAAGATGTCGCTCATGCTGGCAGCTCCTGCAGCCGGTTCTGAAACATCTGGCAGCACGGCCGTCTATAAATAAAAATAAAAATAGTTAGTTCTAGTTGGGATGAGTTTTCCGACACAGCGTGCTTGATTTTCCCGCTGGCCATCTGCCGACCTGAACGTGTGTTTGTGTGTGTGCTGTTCTAGAGCGATCGAGAAGTTTCTGGCAGCCGAAATTTAGGCCACAAAACCAATCGGCCACTAAGATCGTGAGTCATTTGTCTCGGCGCACTCATAGGAGTTCCATTTAAAGCCTGTTTTTTTTGTAAAACAGACGAAGAGAATTGTGTAACCATGACGAACACGATCAGCACAGAGGAGGTATCCGATGCCGGTACCTATAAAGATAAGGGCAATGAGGCCTTTAAGGCCTCCCGCTGGGAGGAGGCAGTGCAACATTACGGCAATGCCATCAAATTGGGTTCCAAACACAAGGAGCTTCCCGTGTTCTACAAGAATCGGGCTGCCGCCTATCTGAAGTTGGAGCAGTACGAGAACGCCGTGGATGATTGCACGGAATCGTTGCAAACGACACCCGGAGATCCCAAAGCCCTGTTCCGCCGGGCGCAGGCGTATGAGGCTCTGGAAAAGTTTGAGGAGGCCTACAAAGATGCCACCGCTTTGTTTAAGGCGGATCCGGCTAACAAAACCGTGCAGCCCATGCTCCAGCGGCTGCATGTAATCGTGCAGGAGCGAGTGGCACGCAATGCCAAAACCTCGACGAAGGTGACGCAGATGATGGATCTTACCTTTGATTTGGCCTCCCCCATCGACAAGCGTCGCGCCGCAGCCAATAACCTGGTAGTTTTGGCCAAGGAGCAGACTGGAGCGGAGCTCCTGTACAAAGAGCACTGTGTCCAGAAGGTGGCCACGTTGGCCAAACTGGAAAAGGATGAGGATATCTATGTGAACATGGTGCGTGTGGTGGCCGCCCTGTGCGAAAATAGCGTGGAGCGTACGAAGGGAGTGCTCACGGAACTCGGAGTTCCTTGGTTCATGCGGGTCTTTGATCAGAAACACGAGGATTGTGTGGCCACTGCCCAGTATTGCCTGCAGACCATCATTAATGCCTTGTCTGGACTGAAGAACAAGGCGGACTCCAAACCGAACAAAGAGCTGTGCGCCAAGAATAACCGGGAAATCGACACACTGCTTACATGTCTGGTGTACAGCATTACGGATCGTACTATTTCTGGAGCGGCTCGGGATGCCGTCATGGAGCTGATCACCAGAAATGTTCACTACTCGGCTTTGGAGTGGGCTGAGCGTCTGGTAGAGATCCGGGGCCTGTGCCGCCTGCTGGAGGTGTGCTCTGAACTGCCGGATTACAAGTACGAAAGTGCCATGGATATCACCGGCTCATCGTCAACGATTGCTTCGGTTTGTCTGGCCCGCGTCTACGAGAACATGTACTATGACGAGGCTAAGCTGAAGTTTACGGACCAAATCGATGAGTTCATTAAGGATAAGCTCCTGGCGCCCGATATGGAATCGAAGGTGCGGGTCACTGTGGCGATTTCGTCTCTTCTTAGCGGTCCGCTGGATGTGGGCAATCAGGTCATCGCCAGGGAGGGTAAGTAGAAGAAGAATAGGGTACAGTATATTTAACTAAACCTTTGTCTTTACTTTCTTAGGCATCCTACAGATGATCCTGGCCATGGCCACCACCGACGACGAGCTGCAGCAGCGTGTGGCGTGCGAGTGCTTGATATCCGCCTCCTCCAAAAAGGACAAGGCCAAGGCTCTCTGTGAGCAGGGCGTCGACATCCTAAAGCGTCTTTACCACTCCAAGAACGATGCGATTCGTGTGCGCGCCCTGGTGGGTCTGTGCAAGCTGGGCAGTTACGGTGGACAGGATGCGGCCATTCGGCCTTTTGGCGATGGTGCTGCTCTTAAATTGGCGGAGGCTTGTCGTCGTTTCCTGATCAAGCCTGGCAAGGATCGGGACATCCGTCGCTGGGCAGCCGATGGTCTTGCCTACCTGACTCTAGATGCCGAATGTAAGGAGAAGCTGATTGAGGACAAACCCTCGATACACGCTCTCATGGATCTGGCCCGAGCTGGGGATCAGTCGTGTATTTACGGTGTTGTCACCACCTTTGTGAACCTGTGCAATGCGTATGAGAAGCAGGAACTGGTGCCGGAAATGGTGGAGCTGGCCAAGTTTGCCAAACATCACATACCCGAGGAGCACGAGCTGGACGATGTTGATTTCATTAACAAGCGTATCACGGTGCTGGCGAACGAGGGAATAACGACTGCCCTCTGCAGCTTGGCCAGAACGGAGAGCCATAACTCTCAGGAGCTAATTGCCCGAGTCCTGAATGCCGTTTGTGGCCTAAGGGAGTTGAGGGGCAAGGTCGTTCAGGATGGTGGCGTTAAGGCCCTGCTCCGCATGGCCCTTGAGGGCACCGATAAGGGCAAACGTCATGCCTGCCAGGCGTTGGCTCGTATTGGTATAACCATTAACCCAGAGGTGGCATTTAGCGGCCAGCGATCCTTGGATGTGATCCGTCCGTTATTGAACCTCCTGCTGCAGGATTGCACCGCGCTGGAGAACTTTGAATCACTGATGGCGCTCACCAATCTGGCCAGCATGAACGAAAGTGTCCGCCAGAGGATCATCAAGGAGCAGGGCGTGTCCAAGATCGAGTTTTATCTCATGGAGGATCATCTGTACCTCACCCGTGCCGCTGCTCAATGTCTGTGCAATCTGGTGATGAGCGAAGACGTGGTGAAAATGTTCGAAGGCGACAACGATCGTGTGAAGTTCTTGGCTCTCCTTTGCGAGGATGAGGATGAGGAGACGGCCATGGCCTGTGCCGGAGCTCTTGCCATGCTTACGTCTGTCTCCGTTAAGTGCTGCGAGAAGATGCTAGCCATCGCCAGCTGGCTGGATATCTTGCATACATTGATCGCCAATCCCAGTCCGTCCGTGCAGCATCGTGGCATTGTCATAATCCTAAACATGATTAACTCTGGTGAGGAGATCGCCAAGAAGCTATTCGAGACGGACATTATGGAGCTTCTGAGTGGATTGGGACAGCTGCCGGATGAGTCGCGTGCCAAGGCCCGCGAAGTGGCCATCCAGTGTCTGGCGGCGGCGGAGCGGCATCGGATCATTGAGCGATCCGACGATGCTGAGATCCCAGACGTATTTGCCGAAAGTGCCAAAATAACAGAGATTATCGATGACTGATCGATCCGTTCTGTGCCTTATGTCCCCTCACCCCACCTCGTTTCATATACTTTCATTCTAAAACTATATTTATTTTCAAGCAAATTTATTGCGTACTCATATATTGTTTTATGAAAAATATTGTACTTACGAATTTATTATTAAATTCATCTGAAAGTGTTTCGTTTTGAACTTGATTTGGTTTTTCTCTCGGGGTTCGTATAAATTATGGGTTTATTTTGGGAATATTAATGTTATAGTAATACTAGGGTGTTTTTATTTCTACCTTTTGTAGAGATATTCCTTTTTTAATAATAAATTAATTAAACTCGTCGTTTGTCCAGAGCACTACATACAATATATATTTCCTTTTGAACAGATCATCCTTGCCATGATTACGATTATAACCTCATTCTTAGGTTCTGGATTTTCTCAAATAAAGATACAAGCATCTACTATAAGATATTTACATATATACTAATGACCATAGAAAGTATCTTTCAAAAGAAGAGATCTAAAATATATGGGTTATTTAAGTGTCTTCACCATTTGGATTATATATCCTTTTGGAGTTTACCTAAGTTTACCTCGTAATACCTAAGCTTGTCAATAAATAAAACCTAAAGATTGAGCTAATTGCTTGGCAATCCAATTTTATAATGAAGACCAATTCCATGTCCAATGTGGGTCAGCAGTGCGACTCCCGCTTGCTCCAAACTCAATGGTGGCGTTTAAATATCCATTTTATTATGGATGCCAAAAATTGTTCTTAGTTTTCCTCTTCGAGGCAATTATGGGCACAGCAGTCCATTGAGCAACCTGCCACATGCAACAGGCAACTTGCCACAGCAACTGCGTGGGCTGCCATTTTTGGGTTACTCAACTGCCTTAATCCGATTTGGCTTTCGGTCGACGGCGGTCCGTATAGCGGATGCATTTAAGGACTTGGGGCACATTTCAGGCATTCTTAATGCGAATATTATTATTTTAGGCCCAGCGCAACCGGTTGCCAATTGCCAGATGCCACTGCTGTTGCAGTTGCAGCTTGCTAGAGCATTTTCCCACCGGCTGCGCTTTTCCCCGGTGCCGGTGCACTTCCTCGGTATGTTTTCTATTCGCTGCAACACTTAAACTGACATTAGCCGACAGCTCGAGGTAGCGCTGGGCTTCCTCTAATGCACAAATAATTGCAGAAGATGCTTCTGATGTGGCAGTTGCACAGTGTCAGGTAGCCGGGAATTCTGAGCGTCCGTCTCTTCCCGCTGATTGCTCAATCTCAATGAAATATGATTAAATAAATAATTGTTGCTTTAATTCAGTTTTGCTCATTGCAATAGAGAAATAGTTGAGGAGCGTTTCGGCTGTGCTAATGAAGCCGCCACTCTTTGTTAACGGCATTTCTTTAAGGCGATCTGAGGCGATGCCACATTTGGCATTAACTGAAGGTTGACCCGAATTTCAGGAGCTGTCGAGGGTTATTATGTTGCACACGTTACTTCCTCATTTTATTCAAAATCGAAACCTTAAAATTATTGGAGTTGAAGATGAGAATAATAAAGCTAATTAATAGTTTAAGGCATCATATCTATTGCCAAAAGTCTATATAAATAAATAAATAATATAATTATTAAAAAGGGTTCGTTTGTAAATTTGATGTATGAATTATCATTTCAAATAGCCATTGGTCTATTGAAATAAATAATACTTAATATTGTATGAATCCAAATTTACAACTGTGACTTTTCTCTATTAAATTTAATACATTTTGTATAAGCTTTTCAAATGATTAAATAAAGAGTCTTATTCGGACAACCATAAATAAATATGATATCTTAATATTTATATTATCCTCCACGTTTATCACATAGGAACTAACATTTTAACTGATTGATTTTAAAAGAAAACTAACAACTTTTGGACTTCTTCTCTTAATGCATTTTCTCTATTCTGACCACTCAAAATCCGATATCATGTTCCGAGAAAATAATCCCCAGACGTAATCCTCAAATAGAAAAGAAAACTTTCGGTTTCGCTTTAAGTGAAATTGAACTTCCAAAAAAAAAAAAAGAAAAGAAAACAAACCCAAAATAATACCAAAATAAATAAATAAAACTGCATTCCATTTTTGTTTACATCCCACAAAAGAGCGCGAAGCGACATCTTCGCTCAAAGTGATGGAAGAACTTTCCCGGCTGATGGTAAAAGTTGCAGCCAGATTGATCGGCTTAAAGCCGCTACGAGTAAATGGCTAACAAACACCGACCGTCCCGTCCCGTCCCGTCCACTAAATGATCATTAAGGTGCGTAAAGCGACACCAAAACTGGACCGACCGAGTTGTATTTACTTTTTCGGCATTGGCCAGCGTCGTCAGCATTAGACATTTTGTCCTAATTACACAGACGACAAACCGAGCGGCTAACAGTTCGCTTAGGCTTCAGACTTTTCAGGCTTATAGTGGAGCTTGATTGGCGACGCGACGCATGTGCAACTTCACTTTCCATTTAATCTCGTTTTGTTGGTGCCACGGATGCAGTGGGGGGCTGGGAGATGGGAGGGTGCTGCCGGTCGTGGTGGTGGTGGTGCAACTGCCGCCGCACAATTTGTCCCGTGGAAATCGAAAGCCGATTTTCATGTCAATATTTTTGTTTAATAAACTGGCCGTCGCGAGTCGTCTGCGCATGCGGAAAATATGCAAATTACCATCGACATCGACGTGCCCCCTTGGGCGATGCAACGCAACATATTTTCACACAGGGAAAAATAAATGTACACGAAAAATCGTACGGATAATATGGTTTTTAGGGAGTAAAGCCAATAAGATATTAAAGAACAAATATATCTATAAAGGGGCTTAAGAATAAAAGCTGTAGTCGAGATGTATTCCAATCAGTTCATACTTTTCCAAGACATTCTAGACAGCATCCAATCTTTTACAAGTTTACTGATCTAGCATTGTCTAAAATGCCTATTCATATAAATTTATTAATAATGAATAATTGCAGATATAATTAAATTACATAAATAAACAAAAAATGTCTCTTTCAGTGTACCCACACAGATATAGATACTCTCCCAGCCAGCCAAGTTGCGTTGACCGATTGAACGAAAGTGCAGGCAACCAAGATACGGATGAAAGATGAAAGTTGTCCGCGAGTAGAATGACGATGCTGAAAGTGCAAGTGGCTCGGAATATCGAACGATCGATGTAAGATGGTTACGGGCTATATGGAAGCCATCAGATCGTGTACAGGTGTGTCAACCAAGGTAGCGAGAGTAGATTCACTTTTCTTAGCCAATTCCCGGAGCTCAAAGAATCAAATATTATGAGAACAACAGCATAGTTTTGTTAAAGTTTATCTGAGATACGTTTTATAAAATTTGTGTCACTATTTCCCCCCTATTAATATTAAGCGGCAAACTTTCCCACTCTACACAGCTTTGGCTAAATGAAGACACTTGATTTGTTGAGCCTTTCCCTATACCCTCCTCCTATCCCCAGCTAGCCAGTTAGTTTTCAAAATTTTTGTTAATTTTCTTTTGGCCGGAACTGGTGGACAATTTGACAAAGTCGCAGCGGCAAACGAAACTCGATTTTCCTTCGCATTGGCCATGGTAATTAATCAAACAACTGCCATCCGCCGAAAAAAAAAGACGCTGAAAACGATGGGGATAAACGCGAAAACGGCGTCGTCTACAATCAAGCAAATCAAAAAGCCATGGCGAATTGTAACGCATAGGCGCAAATTTCGCTAAAATTTATATTAATCGTCTGAAGTCGGTCGGGGAGGGACCAGTAAAGATACTGGTTCGCAACGATCGGTGTCCTCCAATGGTCAAATATGCTAAGCTTGCCAGCGAGAATAGGATTCCATTAGCAACATGGTCGGAAACTTGCAACAATGTTGCCAGCGCAATGTGGCAATTACACTTGGAAATTGTTTTGTAACCTTAACCATCAAAAGATTGGTAAAAAAGTATACAAAATGTACTAATAAATATATACAGGAATAAGAGTAGAGGCCTCTGAACATATATTTATATATATTTATTTTTTATATATTTATTGTAATGGCTGATAAAAATATTTAAAAATAAAGTCAGCGATACATTTTGATGTAACCAAGTTGAGTTGTATTATTTATTATTTTAAAAAAAGCGGGTAAATCTATTCAATTTTAGAAAAAGCTAGTAGAGTAAACTATATTTTGAAAACAAGAAATATTGGTAATAAAGTAATTCAAAAATCATAAGCTTGCAGTATATTTTCTCAGTTCCTTTTAAGTAGGAAATAGTTTGAGTTATTCAAATAAGAAACAATAAATGTATTTATATTTAAAACTCAAAAATAGTTAAAGGTATTAAAATAACAAATAAGAAATGTATTTATATTCAAAATTCAATTCTTGGTAAATAAATTATTTCATATTAATATATAGGGACATTGAAAAATTATGAAAAATATTTTCAATCTATCTTTAAAAGTTCCCCACAAACTCTTGAAGCTCCTTTAAAAGGGGAGTTTAAAATTTAGACATCTAAGTGATATATTATGTGGCACAAATTATTTTTTTTTGAAAGTGTAATTGCATTTGCTCTGGTCCCCCATAGGTGATAAGAAATAATTGAAAAGATTGTCGGGCATTTGAATCGATTGAATGGGCTGGCAGGGAAAAAGAAGGACCGCAAAGGGCTATAATTAGGCGATTTGTGATTGTGTACGATCCGGTGCGTTTGTGGGCAAAAGGCAAATGTTTATGTTATGTCAATTGTCGACCACACAAGCAAAGATCCCCGCCCGATGGATGACGGGGCATAAGGAGGAGGTGCCGCCCAGTGCCTTGCAAACTGTGCACTGCCCTCCGTCATTAAGGTTGCGACGAGTCTGTCGTCTGTCGTCAGTCTCTGCCACTTTGCTTTCTTTTCGCTGAGCTTGCAGTCTTGCCACAGTTTCCCTTCCATCTGCATGGCATGCCCTGCCCCCACTACTGTTCCCCCAACTCGTTGCCTTAATTGTTTTATTGCATTTTCAGCGGGTGAGAGAGGCAAACTTTCTATTTGCACATTTTCACAGGGAAAAAATATTTAATTTTCCTTCTTTTTTAGTTTGTGTGGACTGAAAATTGCCTGAAAAATGCTTTGCGATAAATGTCGGATTTTTTGTTTATTAAAGATGCGGACTGGCGACAGCAACAATATTTTTCTTCCGCCTAATTACAAATGGGAATTTTCATATTTGTGACTTGTCATAGTTGCCCCCGTTGGTCTTGCTGTAGATAGCGTATCTTTATACCTTTCTTTTAAGCGCTGAGCACAAGTATAGGTATTGAGCATGTTTCGGAATAAAAAGTACTCGAAATTAGAGCTACATATTATGCATATTGTAAAAAACTCACAAATTTGTACAGATTTACTAGGATTTATAAAATGAAATTAAGGTATTGGTTGATGGTTATTTTTATTGTATTTTCGCTATATTGTCTAGGACTTATAGTTTAGGTGTTTCTCTGAAATTAAGTTTTATTTCACCAGCTTACATTACCTTCCTTTTCTTTTTGGTTGAAAATATTCCTTATAAACTTTCAATATTAAACGTTTAAGTAACTTCAAATAAGTATTGCTTAATCACTTAACTTGATTAACTAACATAGCAATCATGGATAACATCAGCAGTTAGAATATCTTGGAAAAATCGCATTTTTTTTATTGAACTGTTTAAATTGTAAGGAATTTTACTCACCCTTCTTTAAGGGCAATCTGCCCAGTTTTTTGTTAAGGCAGTGAAACCAATTGTTTGCTAACAATTTGGCTATTAAATGCCAATTTTTAAGCATCGTTAGTTAGAGCATCTATCCTGTTTAATGGCTGTCAGCGGTTCAGAGCGAGTTTCGCATCAAGAAGCAGCTGCCCCGATCAATTCAGCCTTAATTATGCTGAATGGGCAAAGGCAACCCTTTTTATGTGCAAATCTTGGCGCGTTTTATGAGCCGCTCATTAGAACGCGAACATGACCAGGAGACGGACACGCTGCGTATGCCACCAATTGCTGGGATGGAAGCTACAGGACTGGCAGCCGCAGCCGCGCCTTTATGACGTTCAGATGTGGACAACAATGGTAGACTGAGTTGGCCAAGGCAAGAACACTGAGAGAAAATTAATAAGAAATTTGGAAAATTGTGAAAAAAAAGAAGTTGGGGCCACAAGAAAGCTTAACGTATGTCTAGTATGTCGTTTACAAATCATACGAACTGAAACCTCTTACATTTCTATTTAAAAATACCTTCGTTATTACTTTAATATATTTATAATTTCGAAACCAAAACACTGTCCTCAACAATTATTTAATTAATAAAATGTATAGAACTAGTTTGTCGCAGCGTAATGGCGGGGAAAGAATAAGATATAGACGCTGACTGAGATGCGGTGCCAGTGCTTTCGGCTCATTATAATGGGCGGCACTTTATTTAAATGCGCCACGGCACATCATTAACAAGGCAAATGCTATACTACGGATCCTCAGTTTCTGTTCAGATGTATTCTCCGTTCACTTTCCTCAGCGAGAGCCCACAGAGGCGAGCCTAAGGATGTTTGTGTGTTTATATGGATGGGTCTCTAAACTAGCAAATGCAGACCGCACGCACTTTCAGTTGGAAAGGGGAAACCGGGCTGGCAATGCACCAAGGCAATGGTCAGATATTTTATAATATCTCAATTGATGAGAGGGTTCCAGTGCACAGTGGGGCAAATAATAATCATAGGAAATTAGAAAATATTAAAGAGATCAGACGTGAGAAATATATGCTATAGAATATAGCAGAGCTTATCTCCTAAGAGAGATGGAGGGATTAACTATTAAAATATTCACTTAAAAATACGTAATTTTTCCAAGAATCGATTAACAGAATTTCTTGGAACTCTGATGAAAATATTTATAAGTATAAATTCTTATCAGTAAGAATATATAAATGTATAAGTACCTTGTTATCAATTCAAAAACACTAGAGTATATTCACCTCTCAAATTGATATAAGAATATATAATATTATTCGCAAAGGGAGTCCTCTACATGTCATATAAGTCATCCCAAATAAATGATTATATTTTTTATTTTCTAACCAAACTGTAATTTAATTTAATTGGGAACTTTATGTTATTTTTTTATAAATATCTATAATATATACATATGTAAATTTGGTGCCTATTTTTTTGGTTATATACTCGTATATATTTTTTTAATTTAAACAAATACTAAAAATTAAGGAACGGGTATTATACCTTCGGCTTTCTTGGTCCTCCGTTCGAAGAGGGAGCCGTGGGGCTCTTCGTAATCGTTCATTGTTCTCTCGCCCTGGCGGATTGCTGATAGCAATTATTTGCGTGGCAGCAGCATCTATATAAGTAGGATCCATCAATGGAAATAAATTCATTTCAAAAGTGCAGTTCTCATGAATTTTCTGGTGAGTGACGCCTAGTTCAACAGTCGCAGAACAAATGGTTATTTTCTATTTAATTTACAGGTATTTGTGGTTGTTTTGGCCCTTGCAGGCTTGGATCTGGCCACGCCTATTCCAAATAACGGATATGGAGGGCAAGGTGGAGGGGTCGGTGGTTTGTTTGGTGGAGGCCAAGGTGGAGGAAGCCCAGGATTTGGTGGTCTCTTCGGATCTATAGCAAACATCGTCGACGAAAGTATTAAGCTCGGGCAACGTAAAAAACAACAACAACAACG
The DNA here is from genome assembly GCA_018904695.1 of Drosophila parvula. Taxonomy (NCBI): domain Eukaryota; kingdom Metazoa; phylum Arthropoda; class Insecta; order Diptera; family Drosophilidae; genus Drosophila; species Drosophila parvula. The sequence continues at coordinate 48,747 of JAEIIG010033203.1, read as the reverse complement.
TGAACAATACGAAAATAGTCTGTATGGAGGAGGACAGAATTACGGAGGACCGTATAACGGAGGCCCGTATAATGGAGGCCCTTATAATGGAGGCCCTTATAATGGAGGTCCTTATAATGGAGGCCCTTATAATGGAGGCCCCTATAACGGAGGACAAAATGGTGGCGGACCATATAATGGAGGCCCGTATAATGGAGGACAAAATGGTGGCGGGCCATATAATGAAGGACCTTATAGCGGAGGATCCAATTATGGCGGTCCAAGTAATGGAGGCTCAAATAGTGGCAGCCAAAGTGGCGGCGCAGGATACCCCATCATGGACCTAAGTGCTCGTCGATACAATCCCACATCTTACGCTTCCAGACAATATAATCGACCATATAATGGTTATAATGGTCAATATAATGGACGACAGCATTGGGGCAAATAATTTTCCACTAAAAGATAGCGAAACTTCCGTTTTACGTTGGTGTTTTGTGTTCATTTAAAACTAGTGATCATAATATAATATTTTACGAAATAATAATAATAATAATAATAATACAAAGAAAAATTAAAACTTTCTTGAAGTTTTTCTGCCTTCTTCTTTTAATACTTTTAAGAATGCACAAAATCGCCATACCCAAAAATCTTTAACTTAAGCCTCTCTTTCTTATCAGTTCACTTATTGATTCAATTTTTTTTATTGATTCAATAAATAAACAAAGAACGTTGGAAAATTCCTCTTTCGTAAAGACTTATATTTATTTTTGTTTTCTTCTTAAATGTTTTAATCTTAGCTAGGTAAACAAATTATTTGGAGGAATTTTTTTTGTACATCCCAAAACTATGAAAACAAATAACAAAACAAAACTATGTATTTTTAATTCGGAGTTTTTTCGGTTCGTGGAATTTTTTCTTTAGAAACACTTTTAATACATAATAATCTTTGAAATACCTATATGCATAAATAGTTTCAGTTTTATAAATAGCTTTATAAATCCCAACAAAAGCCAGGTTCCCCTTAGAGAGTCATCGAATGATTTTGAGAAGAGACTTTCCATGGTTGTGCTTACTCTCCCAGTGTTAGTATCTTTAACGTCGGAATAAACTTCGGACCGCACTCAGTGTGTCTATGTATATTTCAAAGATTATTATATATTAAAAGTATATCTTAATAATAAATATATATATAATATTTATAATTATTATGTTTTATTTAATAAATCCATTATGGGATATCGGTAACCTGCATATTCTCCTCCACCGACAGTATTTTTTCCAGGCATAGAGTCTAAGTGTCGTTGCAGACTATCCTTAAATGTTTTATGTATGGCGTCAACCCAATCGATAAGCCGCCTGACACAACTAGAATTACAGGAAATTTCAGGCGATTTGTGGCACGAAGTGGCAACGTGAATAGCGATGAAGACAACAATTATAAATGTCTGTCAATTAAAAATTAAAAATAAATATTTTAAAGGTTGTACTTATACTAAGAGTCTGCTTAAATCTACTCACCAGACACTTCATTGTGATTGCAGACTTTGAATGAACTTATTTTCTTGATTTGTCGGCATTTTTATATGAAAGCTTAGTTGATTATTTTGACAAAGCTCGTCATTCTTTTAGAAGAAAAAATTCCACAAACCGAAAAATGGATGGATTTTATAATTTTTTGTACTTTTGATTTGCATAATTTTGTATAGCTTTGGGATGTAATAAAACACTTCTGGGAACAACTTATTTACTTAGCGAAGATTAAATAATTGAGGGGAAATTACTCGTGCTGCTTATAACGAAACCAAAGCGAAGCTGGACAGCTTTTGAGTGCCAAAATTGTATGCCAAATGGAATTTACTAAATAGGTTGTATGTCCAGTATGCAGCCAAGGTGTAAGTCTTGGATCTAGATGAGAATACATCGATTGACAGTGAATTAGGACTATGGCTGCCAGAATGTTTAATGAGATTGGGAGGTTATTTAGCATCCATTCAAAATTATTTAATGTTTGCTTATTACAAACGCTTCTGAGTCGTCTATAAATATGAAAATCTGTCAAAATATGAGGAATGCATTTAATAGTGAGTTGGACATTGTGAAATATTCCTTAATATATTTTTGAAGTTTATATTTACAGCTAGTGTTTCTCCTCGACTTAATTTGTGTTAATTCGGGGACAAGGGTAATGGCTAATGGCCAAGGAGATAGTTATTATAATAAAGGCTGTGTGTCAAAAACAGTGGCTTTAGGTTGGACACAGGACTAGAAGGACTTATCGGAGATAAGGGAAAAGAAGCCATCGTTGTCACTAAAACTAAGATAATAAGATAACATAAATTATGTATATATTTGTAAACTGTATATTGCACTAGGGATATAAATAAATTAAACTACTAAATATATATATTTATATGCTTATATATATATAAAATATATATAGATTTTAGTGGCTAACAAATATTACAAATTTAAAAAATTATTATTTGAATAAAGCTACATTTATTACGGATTATCCGCAGGGCAAATAAAATAATGATTAAATTTAATTCGCAGCATGACAGTTTCATTATTCACAGTGATATATTTTTATAGAAATATGTTATATATATTATATTAGGAAGTATAGTATGTACTGACTTTAAGAGGAGTTTCATCTAACTTGTGTGAATACATTGAGAAATGGATCATACTGTGAAATTAAGTACTTTTATACTCGATGAAACTATGAATCGTGTTTGGTTTTAATATAGATTTAGATAAATATATGTAGGTATAATATTTATGTAAGAATTATCTCTTATCCCGCTAGAGATCAAATACAATGAGGTTTCGCATCTTAAAGCCTTCATTGACTGCTGATTGAGTTGATTGGATTTTCCGCGATTCCAAAACCAATGTACCTTAGTGGTGCGCCCTAATTGGTTTCGTAGAATTCGCGGCGGACCCTTCTTCTCGATGATCGCTTCGTTTACCTGTTCGCACTACGCTACACCTTCCTTCCAGTACCATCCCTTCCCCTTTCCCACTTTCCCCTGGATTTCGCCTATTACCATTTTCTGAAGTTCTTGGCTCTGATTCATCTTCGGCCCGATAATTAAGGTAGAACATTGCTGACCAACAGCGACTGCAACTTGGTCTTGGGCTTGGGCTTTGGTGCGTTTGCAAATTACCCTACAATTGCCACAAGTCAGAGGGGATAAGCTAAATTGACTGTAAATATAGCTTATTTCATGATTTTATTATTTTGATTGATTAAATGGAACATTTAAGACTAATTCGTTATCTACACGACTTCCTCAAATTCAACTGTAAATTTCTGTTGAAAACTGATCGTCAGATTTAAATGCCGCACACGAATCAAAAGACGAATTAAACGCCTATTAAGACATCATTGGTATTTTCTATTATCATGCTTTGTTTTGGCCCCGCCAGTCGTATCAATCAATCAATCAATCAATCAAAGCGCATCCAACAAAACGCCAATTTATGTCAGTAGTTCCGCTCATCCTTGACACAAAATTCATACCGAGAAGAGAAATCACTCACATACTCGTACATACAAATACATAACATTTATGCGTAATTATCGAAGGTGGCTAAATGGACATATGTATATACCCCCTGCCCCCTCCAGCAGTAAATCAAAACAGCCCACAAATATTTACAAAATCATAAACGAACAAAAATATAAGTTTGCTTTGATTTAATTGCTGGTTCGTTCGGTCGGTCTTGTTTACCCGATGAATATTTTGGCCAACCTTCGTGCCTGGGTGGGAGGCAATTTGGCAGTAGTTTTATTTTTTACTTTAAATGTTTATGTATCCAAACTTAATTACGCGCGCGTGTATCTGTCAGATGACCAAGCCAATCTTTTTACAATGAAGAGGCCTGAGGCCGACATAAAACCGACATAACAGTGGTAAATATGGCAAGCCAAATGGAAAAGGCACTTAAACTTTTCTAGGATACTCCGTTTCAAAAGGTCTTTTCTATTTTCAGGAATTTCATGAAATATAAAATATTAATTTTATAACATTTGTATAAATGTTTTAGGAATGGGAATCTTTGTATAGTTTTCTATAACGAAAATATTAAATATAGTAAACTAAAGCCGAGGATCATATCCACTGAGATCAGGTTTCCTTTCCTTGTTTATTTATGATTCGACTCTGAGGGCTTAAGCTAGCGACTGCTGCTACGCCCAGGGGTACGTTTATTCAGAGTCGTCGGAGCAACATAATTTTGCACAGAAATTATTAGCACTTTATTATTTTGTTGTTGTGGCTGTTACGCCTCTTTCTTGTACGCATTAGCACTAAATTCAAAAAACCCAAGAAACCCACACCAGCATACGGGCCAAATTTTTCACCTTTCGTTTTGAGGTTGAAATTTTAATGAACACTTAGCAACATACTGACACAATACACACAATACAACGAATAAAAAATAGCAACACTTGTTAGAAAATTAAATTTAAAACTTTTCTTTAATTAGAAATTAAGTTGTTGAATAAATATTTGCTTAGACTTGTCAAAATGCTAAACATATTGCTAATAATATCGAACATTATTGTTCAACACATACACTACCCAATACAAATCCAGGAAGCCTTTGCACTCGCAGCCATATGTCATGACTGATTTCCTGAAATACTTGTCGCCTCTTCCTGCTCATCATTAGCGTCATCAGCATCAGCATCAGCATCATCAGCATCACATAACGATCGTTCAACTCTCGTTGACCATTGAAATTATTCGCATGACCCCACGGCGGAATCGCTTGCACCTCCTATTGAAAACGTGAAAAGCCAGCCAAAGAGCTGGAAAACCGAAAGAAAAAGAAATACAGCACCAGCTGACCGATCGTGAACTCTGCGGTTGTTTGGGCAGATATCTTCACCTCTTGTCGACTTTCCACGCTTCCCATTTCCATTTTCATTTCCATTTCACTTTCTTTTGCCCAACGCGATGCCGCCAAGAGAGATGCTTCCTCGCAGCATCGCGTAATTAACATTCAGCTCTCGGCTCTGTTGCCAGTTGCCCCTGCCGGGTGCCGTTCGTAATGAGGAAACAAATGTTGTCAAATGCGTTGGCGGTTGGGCCACAAGCTGAAAAACAGATACAAAAACTGCAGCTGTGCGGGATGTCGTTGCACTCGCTTTTAAATGGGGTTCCCAGAGTCACCACATCATTGCCAATAAATGAAGTTCAGACAGGCCCCAAGTGTAATGGAGCTTAATGTCAAGGCTTGTCTTACGAAAAGTGTGCTTTATATGTTATATATAGAAAAAACATGATGTAAGTTTTTCCTGCTTGCGTATTTATATTTGGGAAATTGTATGGCATTAAAGGCATACATATTATTTGATGAAATATCTTACAAATTTGTAGACATAATTTGTTTATATTTATTGGTAGCTCATTTACATTGCTCCCATATTTTAACTTTCATCTAGTCGGTAATAGTATTGCTCAGAAGGACCTGCATTGAAAAGGGATTTAAAGAAGCTTCCGATTGTCTTCAGAATATCTTCTATAGATAGACCCTGTTGTCCCTGGTAGTACGTTTCATCTTTTAAGTAAAAGCCTGTTGTTGTACTAATGACCATAAAGGTTAAAACCAAGAATAGCTAGAAAAATTTAGAATATATAAAGGTTTAGTAATATTCAGTAACTTTATTTGCTTTTACTCACTAAAGAATTCATTTCAAGACACCGATCTAAAATGAGTTGATTTCAAAAATGAATTCAGACTAATATACACATCTATGAATTGTTATCATGAGCTTATTCTACGGAAATTTTGAAAGTGAATCAAAAATATAAAGCTTTAAATACATTTCCAACTAATCAATGCCTAAACTACATAATTAAAATATTTAGTTATTAGGAATGTATGATGTTTCTGAATCATAAGCTTGAGAAAACATTTAATACTTTTAGTGGAATATAATATTTGCGCTGTGACACTTAACAGATAAGAAATAGAATAGTTTTCTATATTCCCACGAATCAACAATCTGAAAATGATTTTGGAATTCAGAATTGTCAAAATTTGTTGACTCTTTTTATTATATAAAAATGTCAATTGCCTTAGATCGCTCAACTAAGTAGTTGCTACGTGCAGTAATTTGTGGCATGTGTGTGGCTTTGAGAGCTGCGGGTTCCCATACAACAGAAGCGAACACCGACCGTGACAGGGTCTTAAGTTAAGTTTAAAGCTGAGAACTGTGATGTAGATTAGGAAAGAAAAGCGCAGCATAATAGTTAATAAATGCTAGTCTTAGACTCATTTCGAACGTGTTAAAATGCAACTGCAGATGGCCCCGGAAGCCAAAATAAATACATAATCCTAACACGCTATATGTAAGTTTTCCGACTTCAGGATACTGTAAAACTGATTTTTTAAACTACAAAAACTTTAACCTAACAAAGTATCTACATTAATCTCAATTTATATCCGTATATATTTATTTTTCTATGTTTATTTATTTGGATATGTAAACTATATTTGATACAACATTATTTCTTATTGCCTAACCTTAAGAATACTTTTGAATTTCCATACAAAAACAGGATTTTGGATTTAGTCTGTTACGACTTTTAAGAAGTCCTACATACCTGGCTCCCTTGGCTAATTTCTTCTTTTTCTAGGAAGGCGCTAATCAAAAGTTTAATGGCCAGAAAGGGAACGAAGCAAAAGGCATGCAAAGCGCCAAAGCAAACAACTAAAAATCGACAGCAAGTCAAAAAAAAAAAAAATAGAAGAAGTAATAATAAATGGAAAATGTGCAACCGGCAAACCGGCAACCGGCGAAATTCAGCCTGCCACCGCCACCGATATGAGGCGAGCTCAACAATTATTATGCAGCAGCAAAAATCCACTCGAGGCGTTGCCCGCAGCCAAGTCGCTGCCAAGTGATTCTAATGATGCTTCTAATGATATAGTCAAAAGCGAAGCGCAACTCGCTGCTGCAAGGGGCTCGGAGAAGGAGTCGGTAGCAATTGCATTCGGTTAGCCATTTGGGGGGACCCAAAGTCTGTCTTTATTAACCCGTAGGTGGCTCAGACTCGTAGAAGGAATTTCATTTGGAAAAAATGCATTAAATTTGAATTACTTTTGCGCTCTATAATTTCTTAAAGATTTCATATATAAAGTAAGGAAAACATCTTATGTTTTTCAGTACCTTTCAAGAAATATTATTAAATTATTTATAGTAAATCTTAGTCAGTAAGACTTGAAAAATTTTGTTTTTTTTCTTCTTTTTATTTATAAAGCTATACGGAGACGTCTTATTTGTATATTAATTTGCAGTATTTTTTGTAATGTTTTTTTAATTTAATCAATAAGTATGTTCAGCCTAATAAAATATATCCCCTAGGCCATCTCATGGGTTAAATAAATGCTCTAATACGCCTTTTCCCCTTTCACTGCTCCTTCCTTCCTCGACGCGCGTCAGACTTTTCCGCTTTGATTTTGCGTTAATCTTGGCTTGCACCTGTTGGACGTTCGGTCCGTCCGTCCGCTTCTCGGTGGGTTGGCGACTCTTCCTCCTGCTGGCTGCCATCCCCCAGGAACCCCTCTTGCCAGCACATCGGGCTGGGAGCAAAGGCGATGCCGTTGTTCAATTTTGCGTGCCGTTGCCGCCTCTGTTATTTTAACAATCTGCCATTTAAGCGTAAAAAATGTTGCCTCGTTTCGTGCCGCAGAGTTTTCCTTTTTGTTTTTCCTTCTACTTTTTTTTTTTCAGCGGCTCTTGCTTGAATTTAGTTTTTTTTCGGGCTATTTGATTTGGCAATCATGGACCGATGGCGCTGCGTTCTCCATTCTGCATTCTGCGTGTGCTTTTCGGTTTCAGGTTGTTTGGTTTTTTTTTTTCTTATTTTTCTTCTCTGGCTTTTGGGCGGCGGCGTTGCGTTAGTTGAACCTTTTTCGGGCAAAACACACTCGAGAGTTGGTCAAAAGGAAATGGCAGGGGAGGAGGGGGAGACAGACGGGTTAGTTTGGACGGCAAGAATGTGGATTAGTCAAGACTTTGATTGAGAAATTCTTAGCGGCCGCCGTGGTTTGTTAAACGGATAAATAGGAAGTCATTACGGGATTTAATTTACTTTCGCTCTGCCTTGAAGATAATTATTTTTCGTTTTTTTTGTGGTATGTATCTCTCTGCTCGTAGATATGTATACTTGAGGATTATTTTATGAAGGCCATCCACATATGACAGCCGTGAGTTGATCGTCCATCATCGTACATGGCCAATGGCAAGGTAATCCAGGATGAGTTTGCATTGGAAATCTGAACCTGTCTTGCAGGTTAACTCTCTAGGTTTCGGAAGTCCAGATTGGTTGCTTTTTATGCCGCAGCATTATTACAATTTAAATTATAATAAAAATCGAACAGGTTAAATAAGAGATTTATGATTTCTTTTTTTAAGGGAAGTGCGAGGGTTCTTTGATTTTAGTTTCATTACAATATATTTCTTTCTTGAATGAATTTTTAATGATGTGATAATATATATCTACATATGGGTTCCACTATAAATATATTCTTAATCCTCTTGTGGAGCATCTGCAACACTGGGAACAACATGTGGCATGTATGTAGAAGAATCCACTGAAGCTATCGAGGAATCCTTTAACAACAGTCACTGCTGTATTTGTACTCGCAACAGGAGCAGGAGCCAACGACTACCGACAACATCAGCTACCAGCAACATCAACTACTTGTGGCAATTGCGTAAATGATGTTCTAATACAACATCAATTACAATGGCAAGCGGCCCATGGCCGAAACCGTAATGATGTAGTCAGCCTCCGAGAGTTGCGTTTCAGCCAGGTTTCATCTCCGTCTGCGTCTCCGTTTCCCCCGCCGTCTCCGCTCTCTGGCAGCCAACTTCTGGCTTGTGCTCCTCAATAAGCTTGTGGCATTCACGCCTTGTTGTTGCCAGCTTTATCCTCCTCTGCTGGCAGTGTGTAGCTGTTATCGTTGTCGCTGAACCGGCTGCCACTCGGTCCCTGCTCTCGGCATCTCCGTAACAGTTGCCCAAGTGTATCCATATATGTATACCCTGTACACCGGCATGGAGTATTATGTTTGATATTCACTCAAAAATTCCCACACGTTCCCAATAAAAAGTGAAAACGTAAGGAAACAATAAAAAATAAGGGTTAAGAAACTTAATATTCAAATTACTTCAAGTAAGTTTTATAAGGCTTACAACTAAAGGCAGGTTTTAAAATATAAAAATATATCAAGGATAAATTATTATTTAGTATCTAATAAAAAAAAAACCTAACAAATATAGGAATATGGGTTTTAAAAATTATATTTCAAAGCTACAGATTATAAACTAAGGGCTTGACCAAATGCGCTTTCAGGTAATACTCTTTCCATTGAAAAACTACCTTTATTTTGGTATCTTTTTGAGAGACAATAATATATATCTTTAAGATAGGGTACTCTGAAGACCATATCATTTAATTTTGAATCTTTCTTGGTGAATTCAAGTAAAAATTTCATGCACGTTGTTGCCGTTGTCGTTGCAGCAGTAACAGCAACAGCAACAGCAACAGCAGCGGCAACAACAACCGTTTTACGCATGCGTGTGCCTTAGCCACTGGGCTACCTGTTGCACCTGCTAGCCCCCCCCACCCCCCTCCCCTTCTAGCCCCCCTTATCTACCCACCAACAGCTGACTGTGGCACTGCTTCAATTTATGTTTTAATTGTGGAAATTATGTGACACATGTTGCTGCTGTGGCTTTGCGCCGCGTGCTTAGGCGGCGCATCTGAGAGCACCGAACGCAGACCCGAAGAGCCGTCGTCTGTCATAACTGGTAAAGTTGTAATTAAACTGGTGCTGGGATCACCATCCCCATCTCCAGCCCACCACCACCCCTTGGGAAACTCTCCTTGGGCTGCGTTCGTTGCCGCCCATTGGATGAAATTGACTGGAATGGGACGACAGCGTTTTGTGGGTTTTTCTCGGGCTGGTTGTAAACATTTTACGGTTGTTTTTTGCCATCAATTGATGTATGGGTGGATGGATGTTGGGAAGTTTTACAGGATACTGGATAATAATTTAGTTCGAGTGTGAGCATTAAAGGGGCTATCTATTTGCTTAGGGGAACAATTAGTTCAATTATAATATTTGTACATTCAAAATCCATTATATAACACATTAAAAAAGGTATACTTACAATGTTAACAGTAGGAACTATCTATTGTAACATTTTCAAATACTTTCGTGTAAGTTTTGGCTATTAATTCCATCAACATTATTGAAAAAATAATATCTCAAAGACCGAAAATTGCGTAAAAAATGTAATCAAAGTTGAAATCATTGTGAAGTGAGAACTATATAATTAAACTCATAGAAGTTGTTATGGTTATGGCTTTCGTTGCTGTTGCCTTCCGCAGAATAGCTCTAACTGCACTGTGATTGATTGATTGCCCCTAAGACTGAGGAGTTGTTGACTTTACAGCGTGTTTATGGCTGCGCTTGAGTCTTGAACCCGGGTGAACTTAACACAAGTCAACCGCAAACAGTGCCTTCCGACTCCCCCATACAGTTGCGGTCAAAATAGTGGCATATTCATGGTTAAAAAGAGCTTATCTCACTATTCATTATTTAGAAGTATATTTTTTATACCCACCAGTATAGAATTAATGTAGGAATTATTATGATCATAAGTTGTTCGGGAACTTAGCATATAATAAAACTATATTCTTATTATCCTGTAAAAGACAATATAATACCATTTGGCAGGTCGTATCAGCAGTGCTATTACTTTAGCCGACTCTGTGGCTACGTAAGCGAAACTTTATGGAGTGTTTGGGATTGGGGCACGTTGCCTAACCATAACGGTAATGGGGGGCTAGTGGTGGCCCAACAACCGGATCGGTACAAAACTTTGGGTCACTCACAGTGGAAGTCGGGGAAGTGTCTAATAATAAAAATCAAAATACCGTCACGTAAACCGATAACAAGGCGCAAGACCAGCGGATCTCGGGAGGAATTGGAGTTACAACCAAAACGCAATTAAGACCGACATTTTTATGGTGTTCAAACTATAAAATTCATATAATTAAATTGCAGTTATAACTATAACAGCAGCAATAGACACCGGCAACAGCACCAGCACCGACGACAGCACTGCCCACAACAGCAACGTGCAACATGCAACAGCAACATCAACAGACGATGCTAGCTGGCGAAACTATCGTAAAGCTGGGATCAAATCTTCGCTGGGAGTGAATAATTTTCTAAATTAGGGAATAAAATGAAAAGCGATAAGTCAATGGAATGATACTAACTAGGATCAAGAATGAAATGATTTTATACAGATACCGAAGATAATTCTTCTCTTATACATATTAGATTTCCTCTAATAACTTTCCTTCTTTAATCTTAACCAACTTAGTACCTATGTCATACTTTCTCCTATCGCGCCTACTAACACCTAACTGTAACAAGCACGTGCTTTGTGCTGCAAGAGCCACTTGAGTGTACTGACCGCAGTGCATCAACGTCCAAGCATTTATTGAGCTTGAATTTTCCAATAATAACAATTTGATCGTTATTTAATAAGAATATTTTTATTTTCGCATTAATTTAGACATATACTTCCTTATTGTTTTAACATTTAAAGTCATCTATAAGTTAACGAAAATATAAGAAAGTATTTTAATTGGATTCTTAATGATGATTCTTTAATATTTCCCAGGTTAAGATACATACATATGTACATATGTATGAATATCTAAATATATTATATGAAAGCTTACAAAGAAACCATAATTTTGTAATTACTTAATTTCAAGATATGTATAAATATTTTAAACTTGAAAATGTAAGTAATTGTATTTATTTTATGTTTATACCATTTACTGCAACACTGACTAAGCTTTTCCAAACTATTAATTTGCACAGGCCAATATCGATGGCGGTGGGTAATATATCCCATTAGTTCGATTATAATTAAGGAAATTAAGTCCGTATGGTAATTATCAATTATCTTACTGTATTTATCATATCGAAATTGCGCCGGCAGCGCTGTAGCAGCGGCCATTTGGAGCGGAAAACAAAAGTTAAAAACAAGAGAGGAGGAACAAAAAGCCTCAGAGCCTGAGGCGCAAAAAAATAGTCCCGAAATTGCCCGCTATCTTTATTCCCACCCTCTGTCCCTCCTCCTCGCACTCACCTGGCCATTGCTGCAGTTGTGCAGCAGGTGTCGAAAGCTCTCAGCTCTCTCACCAGGCCAGACCGCGCTCTCAGCGAGCTTTTCAAACTGTTGTTTTGTTTTCTTTTTTTTTTGCACGCTCTTCGGCTTTCTGTTACGGGTTTTGTGCCGGTTACTGTTGTTGCTGTTGCTTTGGAGTTGGTATTTTCATTGATGAAAATGCCGAGGCGCATGAGAGAGAAAGAGAGTTGTGAGAGACCAATAATAATAAATTTGGAAGAGCCAGAGCAGAGAGTCGAATTTCGGTTACAGTGGCAGCTATAAAACTTGGACAGGTGATAGATAGTAGAAATTATTTATTCTTAATTGATTTAATATTAAATTGTATACACGGTTAATTTGTATTATTTCAAATACTTGTACGCTTTATCCCGATCTAAAAATGAGCTGTAATATAAACGTATTTATAATAACGTATAATTAGAGATTATTTTATTGAAAGGATATGCCAATCAATAAATAATTACAAATTTGTATACGTTTTTCCGTAAACAAAACATTTTCGTTTAAAGGTCACATTTGTTTTCCAATGTAGTTTATACTCGTATTTTGCAAAGAAAACAAGAAAATTAATTTTTTTTCTGATAACATTTTAATACAAATTAAATATCAAAAAAAAAAACGTAGATCGACATTACATTGCACAGATGTCAAGGTTTCAGTTGATCTCTTCCCGCTTCACCTCTGCACTCTCGCTCTCCGCCTCTCTCTTCCTCATTCGGAAATTTCGCGAATACCTTTTTGGTAAGACGGAACAGCTGAGCGCACTCTCCGTACGCTCTCTCCATCTTCCTCCCCCCTGCCAGCAGGTGCAGCGCAACAAGTGCCTCAGCGAGCTTCGGCTCTCTCGAGCCCCCCATGGCTGGAAGACACCAGAGAGCTCAGCTCAGTTTGAAAAAAACTTTCGTGCGAGTCGGACGTGAGTGACGGAGCATCGAGCTTTTTTTTAGCTTACCAACAAACAGTTGACTGCAACTTTGGCGCGACTTTTTTGCGAAGTGAACGACGAACGACGATTCGAGATCGCAGCGAAATTAGATGTGAAACAAGTGCTGAAGTGCCGAGACGAGGGAAAGAGAGAAATAGAAAAGCGGCGTACATGTGCAACGGCGCACTGTGTTAGCCAAGTGTAACGATAAGCGGCGATACCCAATACCTCGACTAACTAAAGGAAAGCAAGCATACACATAAATAATACCCCTTAGTGGCCAGCAGCCATGTCTAACACTACGAAACTGGAGCAGCAGCAGCACTCGAAGCCCATACTGAGTCCAACCCGATCCCTGGACGAAGGTTTCGAAAGCGATCCGGATCGGGTTTCCACAGATTCGGAGCATCAGACAAGTGGAACCGGCACTGGTACCAACATCACCACCACCACCACCACCACCAACACGAACAATGCCAGCAAGTTGGCTCAGCTCAGCTCGGCGGCCACTGGCGGCGCCACCAAAGCGTCATCGTCCAGTCCGCCATCCTCCAATCCCATCGGAAGTTCGGGCAGTGCCACCAGGGGTGCCCTCTCCCTGGCCGCCCCACAAATCCAGAGGCGAGAGTTCTTCAAGGATCAGGGCAAACTCCAGAGGCAACAGGCACCGCCGCCGCAGCATCAGCAGCAGACTCGTCTGCAGTACCAAAAGCAGCGACAACCGCTGGTGGCCAGTGCCGCCTCCAGCGTTCACAATCACCGGTTAACCTCGGGCATGGCGGGCTCCTCGGGTTCGGGAAACAACAACCTAGGAAATACCGGAACCTCCACTTCCAACTATAGGCGCGGACGTCGCCTCCACATGAATCCCCATCACCCTGCCCGCAACGGAATCCGTTCGCATTCCGTGGACGCCATATCGCGACACAATCGCCACGGCTACGATCCCAGTAGCCTGATCTTAAAGCACGACGGAAATGGCAATATCAGTAGCAGTAGCAGTGCCGCGGGAGGCGCCACCCGCATGTTAAACTACAAGACAACGGGCGGCGTAGCAAGTGCTAACGGAGGCCCGACTGCCGGACAGGCTCTGCTCGTCCAGCCCATCTCCAGTGCCACCCTATCGCCCCTGGTGGCCGCTGGCGTTGTGGACGGCGTGGAGGGCGGCGGCTCATCGCCGGTGATTGCCTCGGCCACCCACAGCTTGTACACCTTTTATCCGGCGGAGGGAAACCTTCAGGTGTGGCAAACCGAGTGTGGCGACCTTACATACAAGTCGTCCCGGAATATGCATCAGCTCCACAAGGCGCCCGTATGCTGGACGCAGTCGATACCAAGACAGGCAAGAAGGTGAGCGTTTTGTTTATAGGAAACATATAAAATATTCGTGTGTAAAAAATCTATGGGAAAAATCAATTTTCCATTAGGATTGTGTTAACTACAGTCGTCCTTGACTTATAGGCTTGACATCTAAATTTCCTCAAGCTCATTTTGGAAGAAAATATTATAAAAACAAGGCCTACATATAAAACTGGATTAAAATATTATAGAGCGTCTATAAGAACTAAGGGACAAAAGTAGTCTTTTTTTCAATATTTTTTACTTGAAACTTGTACATTATTAAGAAATACTCTTAAATAATTATAGCATCCTTTGAGAAAGTTGAATGCCTAATCTCTTCATTCTAGTTCTTTAATTAAGAGAGAAGCACACACGTATTATTTTTAGTTTTAGACAAGCTACACTTAAATCTAGAGCTCAATAAATCGCTCAAAATGTAAGCTAATTAGTTAATGGTTCGGCTTTATTTTTGGCCAAAAATGAAGTCAATAGCCATTTCATCTTTAGCGCTCGGCCAGAGTGAAAGTCTTTTTAACAGCATCGGCAGCAGACACAAGCGGGGCCGAGACGCGAACAGAGATAGCGAGAGAGTGGGCAACGATGGAGAGAAAGAGGGCCGTAGCAGCAGCAGCAGGCGCATGTGTCATTTAGCTTTGGCCGCGGGGCAGGTTGCTGCAGTGTTGCAAGCTGCGCTGTGGCAATTAAAATGCCTTCGGAAACTGCTTTACATTGATTAGCTCTCAGCGCAGCTCCGTCCCTTAGCAGACTGTTAAATCGCCATTACATAAGTTAACATTGCCCGGGGTTCGCCCCGAAATAAGTGTGTGTATGTGTGTGTTTGTGTCTGTGTGTGACCCCAAATTAAACGCAAATTGCACACCGAAATTCAGGCACATAAAGTTTGCCA
Source organism: Drosophila parvula (assembly GCA_018904695.1). Taxonomy (NCBI): domain Eukaryota; kingdom Metazoa; phylum Arthropoda; class Insecta; order Diptera; family Drosophilidae; genus Drosophila; species Drosophila parvula. The sequence goes on along the minus strand of JAEIIG010033203.1, from coordinate 33,348 downwards.
ATTTCGCGCTTAACATTTCCAAAAGACATTTTAAGTTTTGCCTAAAATTGGGTTGGGTTTTTGGGGGGCTGGAGACTGTTTGTTACAATTTTTGTCTGCGAAATGTGTCTGAAATACTTAATAGCTCTTGCAATCGTTTAACTTTTGCTTTTTTTAAGGGTTAAGGGGCTTTTCATTGCTAAGAAATAGTAAATATATCGTAAAATATTACTGAAGGCGTGGAAGAGTGAAAGAAAGGGAAAAACTTTGGTAAAAGTGACCGAAATTATTAGCTAATTGCAATGGGGAAATCCAATGCGGTAATGGTAATTAAAAGATATATATTCTTTTGATGGATATTTTATCAGATTTATTAAGAAGGTGTAGTTAATTCGAACAAACGGAAATGTTGAATTTTAACTGTCAATCTTTAAAGAATAATATAATATCTATGGGAAAAGATAGTTAGCTAATTGTGGATATCTAAAACAGATAAACTTGGTTTACAGGCAATTTAAATGAGTTTAAACCCCAGTTATAAAGAGACTCAGACCAGTAATGTTGTCTAATTTCGAATGCAAAATAGGAAATATTTCGAATTTTACTTTCAAATAGCATGTAATGCCTAACTGACTTTTGATGTAGCAATTCAGTTTCAGTTTCATTTTGAGTTTTCATTGCATAAGCACACGCAAATATGTTTATTAAAAGCCTTTTACTTTGACTAAGAAAACCGCCCACACCACCGTCCAATGCCGCGGCAACTATCGGCCCCCCCTGGCGTAGTCGCTTCCATCAAAAATGGCAAACATTTCAATCAGCAGGAGCAAACATGCAAAGTGAATCAAGACTGAATGGCAATGCGACAGCAGGCGGCAGCTGAAATGTTGATAAGACTCCCCCAAAGGAGCATTCAATCAAAAGACTTAGGCAACGAACTCGATTAGTTCAACGCACTGGGTAGCTGATAGATGATGTATCTGTGTTTTTGTGACCGCAGGTCTTGCTTGTGTGTGATTGTAGTGCTTTCGGAATTTTCTCTATTACGATTGCTGTCGAGGTTCGATTGATATCGCATTTGAAAACACAACTCACAACTCTGTTGCAAATCAAATTGCATGATGCGCAAATATTTCACTTCGACAGCAACTTTAACACCACCAGCAACAATAAAAGTAAAAGTTTTTTATTTCGCTTTGGCAAATTTATTTACATAGGAGTACACTATTTTTTTCGTCTTTTTTTTTTACAATGTGTCATACCTTTGCACACTTTTGCTTTTCATGAGACATTAGTTTTAGGTTTTTTGTATTTTTCTTCGTCGTGGATGCTGTGTATGGATGGACCAAGTGTAGGTGTCCAAGCTGTGAGCATTTGAAAGTGTTTTTTATGAAGTGTGTGTGTGTTTTTTTCATCGTATTTTATCCAAGGTGTTACTGGAAAGATGATTTGGTTGCTTTTTGGCGTGCGAAAGTTTTGTTTTTTTTTTTTTTTGGAGATGAAGACAGAGTAGCGTTGTTTGATGTCTGCCCGATAGTGTTAAGCTTCCGCTTTATGCATATTATGGGAATTTGCAAAATATGTATTCGCACTTCCCTTAAATTGTAAGCCGTGTCTTTGGGAAAGAAGGATTTTAAATGCAGAAATAAATAATATATAATAATATAATATAATATAATAATATAAATAATTATATCAATCGTTTTCGTAGGTTTTCAGCCTCTTATCTTTGTTATCTACTTAGTTCTTCTGTTTTAGAAAGATTATTATATTAAGCAATTTATAAATTATTAGGTCGGGTCCTTTCATATATATTTTATTTGTGAATAAATTGGTTTTATAGGAATTATTGGGATTTAGACAATAGTAAGGTTATTATATATTTAATTTATTTTCATTTAAAACTTAAAAATTCGATATAATTTGTAATTGCCCACCGATCTAAGGCAAGCCCCATCAATATCATGGCCAAACCCTCTGCAAGGCTGCAGAGTTAATATTCAATGACGCCATTAAAGAGCCCATGAGATTGTCACTTAATCGCCGGTGCTTGCCACTTGCGACTTAATTTGATAAACAAATGCCGCTAATTGCTCCCCATCAACCAATCGGGATAGAGAGACCCAACAATAATTGCCGACTATTTACCTGTGTGCCTGAGGTGAGGGCTAAAGTTTCCTTCTGATTGCTGTTTGCCAGTCACTTTGCGCTGCGCAACCTGTTGAGTTCGCAGCATAGATAGATGATCAACTTGTTGCTCGGCATTCACTTTGATTGCTCATCATTGAGCTCATCATCAGCACCGAAATCATCGGCAAATATGGTGCCTAATTAAAAGAAATAAAAGCTCAAATAGAACCGAAGACGATCTTCCGTATTTACCCCTATGCGCTGCTTTTATTTTTGGCAAACGTAAATTCGTATGTCAATATTTGTGGCGAGCAAGGCAGAGATTTTGTTGAGATGGGAGCCTAAAAATAGATCAAGTGTCGGAGGAAACGGCGTTCGAATGAGACATGTCAACCGTTTTTTTACATAATGTGAACGTACGGGGATGGTTAAGTCCAACGGCTAAATTGTTTTGTTTACTTTGCGCGAAATGTTGTCACCGCAAATACGAATGACTTAAGCAGCGAACTGGCCGTTTATGCAATCCAGCTGGCTGGCGCGCTTAGGATATCTCCACAAATGATTCATTGTCTTGACTCAAATCTTCAAAATCCGAGCATTTCAAGCACTTTCAATGCCATATTTTTTTGGTAATTGCTTTTTTAAATACACATACATTTTTTTTTTTTGTTTTGGCACCCACTCTTGACGGCGCTGAAACACTTTCAATTTCGTAGCTTTGACGTCTGTTTTAGCACCATTTTTGGATAGTCATCAAGACAAAAGAACTATTAAATGGAGATCACAATTCTATGGAAACGTTACCGCAAGTGCCCTCCTCTTCGCCTCACCTCCCGCCGCCACGCCAGTAATTGAGTCGTTGTCAATGACATCAGACGCAGCTTAAAAAATGAATAGTAGCTGAAACAAAAACCTCATATAAAGCAGCCGGAAATGCAGCGGGCAGAAAAAACTTCCCAAGCCTCAATAGGGTTTCCCGCTCAACTGTTTGTTACATTTTTCCCTCTGACCATTTAGTATTCGCCACTCTGGTAATTATGCGAAAATGAAAACAATACGACCTGGGTGAGTCACGACCGCCAGTTGTCGACACCTGCCGGCCGCTTTGGGTCACGGGCCAACAATGTGAACTCACATGTGAAGAGAGTCTCGGGTCTCGGGTCTCGGGTCTCTGAGTCTCTGAGTCTCGGGTGCACGGGTTCAGTTCACCGGGGTCGGGTAGCGAGCCAAATTGTAAAATGCAATAAAATTTGCTGCCATAAAGCAGCCGCTTTTGTTCGAGTGCGAGTCATGGTAATTATCCCCTTTGGCATATGGACAAATGAATTTTTTCAACTGCCACACGGTGGAGTGTGTGCGGTATGCAAAACTAAATAATATTTCGTTGCAATTACCTTAGCGGCTTTGCGGAGGGAAAGTCATTTGGGGAGTATCGAATTGGCCACCTCTGACTCTCGGGGGTTGCACCAGTTTCATGGGAATTTCGAAATTCCCTCAAATAACTTGAATTTGCATTCTTTTAGTCTTATAAATTCCTTTGCAAGGAATACAGTACAATGTGGCAAGATACTATAAATATATTTAGATATATTTAAAACAATAGTTTGTATACAAGTTTCAAAACATTAAAATACCATATTGTCTAAAGGGTAATGATAATAGAGCTCATTATATTCTCAATATCATTTCTAACAAACTTAATAACTTGCTAACATGTCTTCCTACTAAATTCAATTATTTGTTACATTTTTTTAAACATCAAATAATAAGGTAGATTTAATAAATTCAAAAGATTTATGCTCTAGATCTATATACAAAGTCATAGACATCTGGCAGGCCCAAATCCCAGGCAAACCGCAGAAACCTCACGTTTAATTTGAAAAGCAAAATGCAATTTAAGCGAGGCGAACAATTTTGATGAACCGCTTAGATGTTGTTGGGCCAAAAGAAAAGCCACAGCGTCGAGATCCGGGCGCAAAAAGGGGGAGAACTTGGCAAATAAATACAATTTTAACACCTTTTGCTCCACATTCCTTTTCGGCCAGTTCCGTTAGCCATGAACGATGATGGCCTGGCCCAGCCCGTCTCGGCTCGGCTCGGTTCGGGCATCAATTGTTATTATTATTAATTAGAAAAAATATTTCGCTGGCTGTGCGATAGCCGCCGAAACCCAAGCTAGGCCAGACCAGAACCCAGCCCAAAACATCGCCTGACTGGAATTATCAGAGCAGAGGCATCAAACCATTGGGAGCTGCAAGTTGCAGCCCGGTGCCGGAGAGTTATTTGGTCCAGAGTTTTGATTGGAACTCCTCGCGGCCGTGACATGCGAGCTGGAGCTGGAGCTCCTCCGGCGCGTCGCCTTTGCTTCGTGTCAGCAAATTAGAGAAATATTTTGTTTGCTCAGTAATTGGCAATTGATCCAGAGATCTCCCCCGAAACGTTCCGAAACCGAAAACCAGAAACGGGGCTTTACAAATTGCCGTGAAGCTCGTGGAGCACACGCCCCAAAAAATACACGTATATGAAATCAATAAACGTCTCATAAATAATGATCATTGATTCCGGTTTGCTTGCTTTCGGCGTATAATGAGAATCTCCATAAGAAATTTGCATTTTCAAATTTCAAAATTAGCATGACAAAGAGATGATCAACAAAAAAAATTAAAAAAAAAAACCATTGGCTATAAAATTATATTTAGAAAATGATAGTCGGCAATTCTTGTGCGCACATATTTTCGCTTTCAGTGGGAAAAGAACAAAGCATTTTGTATAAAACTTATTAAATTATGCAAGCTGCTGTTGAGCAATATCTTATAAAACAAAAGGCCGTGTATTTTATTGAATTTAACACAAAAATATTCTAAAAAACGAATGCAATTCTACAAATTCTTATATACTTATTCTTTCTCCACTAATAACAGATTTGAAATCATTTAATGGAATTACCAAAAATTGGCAAACTTTCGTTTCCCCCAAAAATGTTGCGTGATTTATGTTTTTTTGTCGTTGGCTTAGCGAAATTCTGTTAAATATTTTTCTGGCTTTGGTTTTAATTACAGAAATTCACGAAATATGCTAATTAGAGACTGTGAGCGCCAAAGATATTTATGTTTGGTCAAAAGGGAAAATGTTTCTTCTTATTCCATTTAGCATTATATGTGGGCAGTGAAAAGTAAAAGCCAACAAATTAGAATAAAATGCATAGGTCAGCTTAAAATTCACTTATGTTTTGAGGTCACTGAGAATGGGAACTATATATGGGTTTACATTGGGGCTTGTTTTCCCATCCTGTGATTCTGTAAGCTCTTACTATAAAATTCTACCCGGATTTCAACCGTAAAGTTAACAAGAAACCGATTACCTAACCTTAGAACGCATCTACTAAGCTAAACAGCCTATAAAACGGATCGGATACGATCGAAAACGTTTTAGTCTTTTTTTTATGGCAAAGGCAACTTTTCGAGAGCTTGGTAATCTTAAGTGATTTCAGTAAAAATAATTACAGGCAACGAGCCACTTCATTGAACAAAGTAAAATTAAAGAGAAATAAAAAAGAACAAAGCAAATGATAGAAATAAGAAAAATAATCGTAAAAGAATCAAGAACGATTAACAAATTAAATTAAATTGCTATACAAATTCACTTTGCTATACCCTGGAACGAAGCATCTCCGAACCTATGAAATATATATATTTTATTGAATAAATTAATCAACTAAGCTTGACTATATCCCTTATATTCTATTAGGAAAGACAGGAAAATATACATGACTTTATTGTTTTTAATATAAATAGAAAGACTTTATCTTGCAGTTGCTTGCAGTAACATCAAGGGTATACAAACTTCGGTTTGGTTTGTTGTTTCTTCCTTCCCGGTTTTATTTTATTGATTTTGAGTGCGTGACAAAAATAATAAAAACGAAGACAAAAGAGAAATGTTAAAACCTTTACAAATTAGAGAGGAAACAATCTCCAAAAGTTCTCTGGACACTATTTTATGGCTGGAGGGTATTACGCAATGGGAATGGGTAGAATGGAACTGAAAAAAGATAGGAAATTTCATCTTACAACTAATTTATGTAAACGGAAATACCAAAACAGAATCTGGAATTTGAAAGTAGAGGCCAGTTCTTTGATCCCTCTTTCATAAGAGTGCGTAGATCAGCTTAATTGTTTGCCCGCACTCATAACTCTAATTTGTTGTTGTCTCTCGTTGCTTTTTCACACGCTTGCGCTTCTCAAGAAGTTCTTTATAAAGTTGTTTGCTTACCTAAAATTAATTTAAACAATTCTTATTCCATTTCTTTGGCTCTACCTTTGTTTACTTGCCATTTGATGGATACATTTTTGGTCTTTGGTCTGACAGTAAGTAGCAATTTGCCCCAGAGGTTGTGCCTGTTGTTGTTTTTATGTTGTTATGCAAATGAGGCAAGTGACAGGCCAAGTCTGATGGCTTTGCTTTTGAGTGGGTGTAATGCTACAGCGACAGCAGTTAAAATTCTGTTTCAATTTCGATTCGTTTTGGTAGGTTTTTTTTTGTAGCTTAATGGATCCGGCCATTTAAATTGGATATACTCTTTTGGTTAATTAGTTTGTAGATATTATTTATGGAAAATTGGCATGAAATCATCTCTAATTTTTTAAGGAAGCTTCTAGTTTTCTTGTAGGCAATATTAGAACGTGTTTAAGCTATGTTAATCTAGTTTAACTTTGTATGTTCCTGGGAAATTAACTCCTTAGCTTGACTTTAAATAATTTAAATGGTTTTTAGGCCATTCTTAAAGTATTTAACCTTATCAAGTTACTCTCCATCAATGTTTAAATTCTACCCAATGCCTTATATAGAGTCCCCAGTCAGCGATAAGACAATTCCTAGCCGAGTAACCCATTTGCCTCATTTGTCTTTTCTGCTGTTGTAGTTTGCAGCAAAGATGTAACTGCTGCTGATGCTGATGCTGCTGCAGATGCTGATGCTGCTGTGGCTGTGTGGCATACACCCTCACACATAAAATTCACTGACAACGGGCTATGGCATATTTTCAACACCTGCCTTGCCTCGACTTTGCCCGTCAACCTTTGTGCCACTTTGCCAGTTCCCAAAAACTCACTTTTGTGTCATTGCAGCAGTTGTGGCTGTTGTTCGTTCCGTTCCTCTGGAAGATAAGCGGCAGAAACTATTTGCCAGCAAATGTTGTCGTTGCCACAGCGGCTGGGAGTGAGCTGGTGGGAGCAGCACCTGGGGTTCCGGCGGAGCTCGGTCTGTCTGCATGCATTAGAGCAAGTTGCAGTCAACAAATTAACTTGGCGAAGGAGATGAAGAAGAGGAAGCCGGCAGCCAGACAGGCAGCAAACAGCCAAAGGTAGACGCATCACTGGCTTTTCAATTCCCCAGGCACCTGCCCCCCCTTTTCACCTGCCTCCCGCCGCCCTCGTCTCCCTGTTGTGACTGCAAATATGCGAACTGCGCATCTTATTAAGAAAGAAAGTACTTTCTGTCAGGCAGCTGTTGTTTGTTGGTCCGTTGTTGCCGCTGCTGCTGCCTCACTGTTTTCTACCATATAAACTTGGATATGTATATATATAATTATACACTTCTCTAGGGAGTTGTTTAGCTATCTGAAAAAGTAAAGAAATATATTTGTTTTATTTTTTTCGAGTAAATATTAATAACATTGAAGTGAGTGAAGTTTTACCATTCTTTATAACTTTTTCAAATAGTTAAAAGGAAGGAATTTAAATTACGTACATATCCTACTTTCCCTTTTAAGAATAAAGAAAAGATTTCTGATATTTATAGTTTCCTAAAGTGTACACAAAGATCGATGTCTATCAGGGCCTGGCATTTTCTATTATCATCCATGCAATATGGACTTCTTTTTAGCTGAGTTTTTTTTTGTTGTTGCATGTTTCAAGTGCCGTGCGAACTTCAACTTGATGTCTCGTTGTTGTTGAGCCACACAAGATGACTTCCCCTGGCCGAGAAGGCGGCCCTCTCCCCCACAGCTTCCTACCCCTTAGGGGCAAATATATAGAGACAGAGATAGACAGAGAGAGATCGGGACTAAGCCGGAGTTGCAACTTGTCTTATTATGATTACAAATACCTTGCCTAGAGCCCAACTGGTTGGACTTGTTTACTGGGGGTTTCATTTGGCGCTTTTCTATCATAATTCCAAATGCATTTAAATTGGCCCAAAAAAAAAATCGCAAGCAAAGCCAAAGCCGGGTTGCCCAACAAGATTTATTTACACTATTTTTTGCCTTTATTCGCCGGTTGCCTTAATTGCCTCTAATGCAATTAAATACAAATATTTTTCCTTTCGTTGTATTTAATTTGTCAAAGAGTGTAAATATTTGGTTTGCCCAGGCAAGCCTTAGAGCTTTGTTTATTTTTCTTAATTAAATTAATTGCAAATAATTGTCAAACTATGTTGAACATGGGAATGGAATGTGCAGAAACCAAATATAATAAAACTTTAAATAGGGAAAGGAATGTGTATATTATTAGGGTTTCTTTTTTAATAATTTCTAATCAAATTTAATTGGATTGGACTAATGGTTTTTGGTGCCTAAAATGATGTAGTTTATATATTTTACTTTAATTTAAACTTTTAGAAAGAAAACAACTGAAAGGCAATTTCTTAATTACGCTGCTACTACAATTCTCAACAAGGGCCATCTCCGGCCCAACCCGGAAAGAGAGTTCTAACAAAGTTATGATCTGCGTTTTATGATTACCCCCAGCACGTTATAGGGTTATATAACCCGATGTCTATCTTAATGCCCGGCGAAGGCCCGCCCTGACCACACTCAATCCGAGAGCTCCGTTCCATTCCCCTGAGCAAGATGATCGGGTAAAAGAAAATGCTATAAAGGTTCACTTTCCTATCTATCCACGAATGCGGGCCCAGATGTTGATGTTGTTGATGATGGTGGAGTGTGATGATGTAATTGGACCCGGGCCTCCTAATTAAGTCACGCAAAATTTAAGCTAATTTGCAGTCTTAGTTCTTCTCCCGAGTTTCCATACTTCTAATTGGAGTCCGAGTCATCGGACCTGGCCAAGAGCGGACAAAAAAGCAACAAAATATTATGTAAACAAGGAAGTAAGCGAGCTGAATGCGTAAACAGAAACTTTTACTTGGCCGGGAGCGGGAGCTGTTCGTTGGCTTCCTTTCAACATAAAACGACGGAAACTGCCCAGAAGGCTAAACGGGCAGTGCAACTGGGCCTAAACATTAATTTTTGAATCAGGTTTGTTTGATGTTTGGCTACCACCATATCGAAAAGGAAAGTGCAAATAGGTAGCTGGAAAAGGTAGCTGGTAGAAAAGTGCAAATGGGGGAAAAACGAAAGACGTGAATTGAAAACGCCTGCGACAGCCATCGATAATCGAATGACAACAATGAAATACCTTTTTCTCAACTCTGTTTCTTGTTTGCTTTGGCTTGGCCACACTTTTGATTTCCGCGTCGTCGCTCGTCCACCATCGCCCCTCGTCCGTCGTCCGTCGTCCGTCGTCCGTTGTCTGATTTTCTCGTGCTCATTGGAGCGCCTCTGCAGTGAAGGGAAATGGCGAATGGGGAAATGTCGAGACTGATTTTTGGTCCAACTGCTGACCACGTTCAATTAACATGGAAAGTGCTGAAAATGAAACCGAAATTAGGTCTTTTTAAGACTTAATTCAATAGAGAAACTTGAGCTAGCAGCCTTTTCAATTTGTAATTTGTAAATTAGTATTTTTGCTATTTCAAGATATGCAATATTTATGGAAATATTTGACATATTCCAGATACATTTTTAATTTCTTAATCGCTTGCTTTACTTTCATTTGTTGCGAGAAGAAAATTTCATATAATGCATCCTCTCGATACTCTCTCTTTCACTCGCGATCTTGGCCATCGTCGTTGCCGCCAATAACGATAATTTCCTGTTGAAGAAAAATTGCAACTCTGCTAATTTGCTGTAAATAAACGACGCGCAAATAATATACAATTAATTGCTATTCCAGCTTCGACTTGCAACCGAAGCTCGGCGTCCAGTTTGGCGGTCAAGATGCATTGGCCGAAATGCATTCAAGCGAAAAACTTGGCTTAATTTCAATGCATTGTTCGAATTTGCATTTTTAAATATTAGTGTTAAACTTATTAAGCTTTAGAACAAGGAGTTTTATACAAAATAATACACAGAATAAAAATAAAATAAAAACAGGGAAAGTAATATTCATTTTAAAAGGTTCAAAGCTTGCTAGTTTTTGTTAGTTCAACATTCAATAGCGACTTTTTTCCCGGTGTTGCTCTGGTATCTCCTTGCACTTCTCAGGACCCTTGATCGCCCAGCTTTATCTGCTCCCTGCTGTCTTTAGCTGGCAGATCGAACGTTCCTGGAGACCAATGGGCAACGCCCACACGCAAAGATTCTTGCAGGGCAATTTGGAGTTTGGGGCGCTCTGATCGGCAAATTATGAAGTGCCAAGGAAGCCATTTAAACGATTTAATGGCACGCTGCGTTTCCACCGCGTTTCCCAATGATCGTAAATAAACAGAGCCCCGAACGCAGAACAGAACGAAGAGCAGAAGTTGTAAAAGTAGCTGCTGTCCCCCTGTAGCCCTTGGCATCGAATGAAGATGCCCTCTCCTGGTGGTCTGGCTGGATTTACTCCACATTGGTCTTGAATTGAATGTTTTCCATGGGAAATGAATAATAATCAATTCAAGCCCTTGCCGGAGAAATGAATTCATTGGCTCGAGATGACATTCGGGGTATTTCATTCGGGAAAGATGATATGAAGAGACCACCAGCTGGAATCTGATCAGAAAACTCAATTCATGCGGTGTCTACTTTTGATTGTGGTAAATTATCGTTTATTCATGGAGCACCCCGGTGTCTCTGCAGTCCGAAGATTATTTTTATTAATTTAATTTTTAATAGACTTTTCAGGCTTGTCTGTGTCTTTTTGTTTGGTGCATAAGCTAGTCTATTTGTAGTTTTTAGAGATTGAAATTGTTTGTTTTTAACTTCCGATTATTGATAGTGTTTTTGTGGTTTTAAAAAAGTTTTTTTTTATTATTTTGTTCAGGGTTGTGTGTGTTTTCTTTTAGCGGATCTTAAATAATAATGGAGCTTACTTTTGGTAATGTTTTTAAGCGGATTTTGGCGAGTGGCTTTTAAAATTTATACAAAAATTATTGTTGCGAATAAACAATATGAAATTTTTGTTCAAATTTAATTAAACCAAATAATAAAGCGTTTTATTTCTTAACCAGTTGTTTTGTTTAATAAAAAAAGCATTTCTTGGTTTCAATTCAAAAAGTAACTACCCTGCCATGCATGCATTGCCAATGCAAGTGAAATAGGAAAAACCATCTTATTTTTATTAATTAAGTTTCCATAGTTGAGGTGGCTTTCCAACCCAATTAGAATGTATCTTTCAGGTAGAGACGTCAGACACAATTGAAATTCACTTACAAGTGAATTTCTCTCCAGAAACTGTGCGATTTCCAAGCTGCGCGGTCCAATGTGCAGTGCGCCAGGCACTGAGGCATCAGACAAAGGCAAAGATAAAAGTAAAACCAAATTGTTACCCTCGGTTCATCCATCGCAGTGCAGATTTGCAACAATGTCGGCTTGTAGCGGAAGTTGTAGAAGTATCTTGTAGTTTGTGCGATCCAGCAGCACCCTGCCTCACTCCACCCCCTCGGTCCACCCGGCAAACAAATGATTTGAGAGATGAACTTGAGGCTCAGCTGAGATTGTGACTCGTGGCTGCGTCGTCATCATTTCATTTGATTAATTTTTCTCTTTGTTGGAAAGTTTTCTTCATTTCATTTGTTTTGTTTAGGTCGTTGGTTTTTTTTTTCCTCCATCTTTGCTGCTGCAAAGTGAAATCTCCGGCTGGGCTGTGTTTCTCCAATTCCGATTCCAATTCCGATTCCAACCAAAAAGGTGGACCCAAGAAATTCAATTTTCCACAGCGCTCGGATCGGCTAGGGTCTTCAATTCAGACCGCATGCCAAATCAATTGTGTCTCCTAATAATAATCATAATAATTCGTCATTTCTTTTGTGTTTCAATTTCTGTGTGCGTTTGCCTCGGTATTTTTCTCCAGCCACGATCTATCTATAGAGCTCAGCTCAGCTCTGCTGTGCTCTGAAGTTTGTCAAGTGCTGGGCACGTACTATGAGACACCACTCACTCGCCACCGTCGCTTGGCTTTCTTTTCATTCATTTCATTTTCATCTTTTTCCTTCTGGACTGGACTTTTTCTTTGGTCGCTAATTACGCAAGCACATAGTTACCTGGGGCGCTCTGAACACGAAAACATCGAGCAGATACAAGATACAAGGTGCTCGCTGCTGCCAGATACATTTACAGCCAACTCATTTAGCACTCAATCCGATCTTCCTATGCATATTAGTTATTAGACCCCTCGTAATTGAATTAACACCAAGATTCGTAGCCAACTTTTCAGTCTCAGTCTTGGTTCATAAATTTTGTTTTTCGCCAGCCGCACTTGCCACGATCTCGATCTGTTTCTTTATCCGCAGATGACGCACGATGTTTGGCTGTGGAGCAAGTGCCATTCAAGTGCTAAAAACTTGCAAAAAAAATATTATGAAAATGGACGAGAAAAAGATCAGATCAAACATATAGATTTTTAAATAAAATATTTACTTTAAATACTACTTATCTGGATGGGGGGGTGCCTTTAAATTTAGATGAAATTTGCATAAATTCTCACTTGCCGGGTTTAGTACTCAAGCTGCCTCTTTATCTATTCACTTTTCTTGTATAATTTATACAAATTTCTCAGCTCTAAAATAAAGATAAACTACATATCATAAACAAGCAGCAATAAAAGATTATTACCTTATAAATATTATTCTTATGAAATCTACTTACCTTGCAATAATCATTAATTAATTCAACACAAAATAGGCCTTGCTGCAACAAAAGATCATTGTACAATAATCATTAGACCATTAAATACAAAAGCTGCTCGACAATCAGTAGCGAGCCAAGTACTATCGTAAAGGTCACCAAAGATAGCGTAATAAGATTGCCATCAAATCTAGACCACAATTACCAACTTGGTCAAATGGGTATATCACTTAACTGAAATGTTACAGGTGGGCTTCTCCCACTCCGCCGCGTCATTACGGCTTAGCCAAGCATCCAGTATGCCAGCCAGTATGCCAGTATGTGATGATAACCCCAATTTAACTAACCATTTAACGATCTTGCACAAATCCCGCAGTTATACGAAACCCAATTTCGGCGGGCTCTCAGTGAGTATTTACCCACCCAGTAAGCTCCACTTGAGGGGGCGCCACTCGAATGCACGCAGGCTGATTACACCAGAGTTTTATGTTGTTTTTTCCTTCGTTTTCTTTGGGGCATAGCAGCGGGAAAAGTGTTGCATGAAAAGCAGTCAACAAAACGTAGCTAAAGCCAAAATCTAAAATGCAGCGGCGCTTCAACGCCGCTCGTCAAACACTTCAATTACGAATTCAATTTGTTGCTCATTAAGCTGCTGAAATGTTTATCAACATTTTTGCCGCTCTTACAGGTTGCTTTTGTTGTTGTTATTATGTAAGTGACACGCGTTTAGGCCTAAACAACCGAAATTGTTCATATTTCGTTGAGTAAATGTGTGCTTTACCGCGTTATTTATCTTGGTTCGTTGGTTAGTTATTATTATAATTTGTATTTTGATAGCTACCTTGCTTTAGTATTCAGTACATGAAGCATTCACCTCTATCTTTATCAATTTCGGAGTTTTCTAGTAATTTTTGTGGACTTTTAAGTTGCCAGTTTCCTACTTAAATATATTTAGATACAATTATAAATAATTATAATCCCCTGTGTCCGCTGGTACCCCCCAGCCCTTCTTTATTGTTTTCGCTCAAGTTTCGTTACAATTTTTCGTGTGTGTGGAGATTGCATTTCCTTCATGTTACGTGTTGAGGTTGAGGGCACTTGAAGAAAACTTTTACGATCATCATGATGATGAGGCCGGCGCAATGATGAGGATAGCGTACAGGCATTGCCATTGCCCTTTACCATGGGTATATGTGTGTGTTGTATAACAGGGTAAAAGTTGCAGTGCCTCCGCCTGACTGAGACTTTTCCGGGGGCCATTGCATCCTACGATGAGTTGAGACTGAGGAGGCCTCATGCCGGGTTTCTCACGCACTTTAACACCATTTAGTTGATAACAATCGCAGAAACTGCTCGTCTCTGCCCCTGCACCTCTCCATCCATATTTCTGCTCGTGCAACGCCACTTGCCACCGCCTTAACTTATCTGCACGCTGAAGATGCCGTTTGGCTTTCCCAAAAACCAAGAAAAAATTGAAAAATAAGAAACGCCGCAATAAGCAAAGTCCGCCAGCAAACGGACCTGAACCTGAACCTGTGCACCCAACTGGTTACCAGCCGAAAATAAAAATAAAAAACGGAAAAAGATGAATAAAAAGCGGCACCAGGGAAAGAAAAAAAAAAATGAAATACCCGTACCGAAAAAAAATAGCAGGAAAAGGTACACATCGAAGGAGAAAGTAAACGTTAACGAAGCTGCCGCAAAACGTTGAAATGTTGCAAAGAAAGCAGCAGCAGCTAAAGCCGGCAAAAGTCTGAAACTAAATATTTCTCATCTCTTTTCTGACCAAGTGTCTGATATTTCTTTTTTTTTTTTGGTTTCTTGAATGATTAAACTTGCAATGAAGCTGGCAATTATGAGAGCAAAATACGTCTAGCTTGGGAGTAAATCAAAGGAAAGATAAATTTTTCGATAAGAAAAAGTAATAATCATTTAAGGATCATTCTGTATTGTTTGATATGAATGGGAAGTAAATCTTATAAATTATGATAATAATATAAAATTCCCCATTGAATGCAATTCAACTAACAATTTCCGGAACGTTCAAATTTCTGAAGCAATTTTCTCAGATCAACTTCCGTTCGTTGGATAAATTTTCTACACATATAACAGATCTAGAATTTGTATCTCCTGCCCCCCAAAAATGAGATGCACACTCATATGTGTATCTGTACAACGGTTGGCAAAATTCCTGGCAAATGTGCTATGAAATCAATAAAGTATTCGAAGCATTTGTGGCAGCAGCTGCTGCTGATGCTGCTGCTGATTTTGCCGCTGATGTTGCAGCATTCGCTTGCCGTTTCAACCACTTTGTAGCTGCCACATGTTGCACCTTTCTCCTTTGCTCCGGACCCGCAATTCGATCCAAGCCGGGCGATGATAAATTTCTGCAACCATAACGGCCACAGACTAGTATGTGCCGCTACATATACGCGAAAGAGTACACATAAAAAAATATGCATAGAGAGAGAAATAAAATAATAATCATAAAATAAGCTGCACTAAATAAAGTGTTCCATATTTTATTATTTATGTCTTAACATGGTTAAGCAATTAACAGCAAATAAAAGTGATGATTTAACGTTGATTTGCTAATAAAATGAAGATGTTTACCAACCAAAAGACACCTCATATTAACATTTATTAATAATCAAGTATTTTTTCCGTGTGTATCTACCTTAAAACTCCCCCCTAAGCTTGCAACTTATGCGCATAATTTTGACTTGATTTCATTTTTCTCGCATGCGATTTTGATGTTATTTTTTTTCTCGCATTCGCTTCGATCAATTTGAAATTGAAATTCAAATGTGAATGCACCTGAATCGCAGGGGGAATGAATGAATGGGGGGATCGGGATCGGGATCGGGATCCGCGATCGATGGCCTAAGTTAGTCGCTGACCAGCTGGATATTTATTACCTCACAACGAATGCAAATTTTCACCAAGCACTCCTCCCTCCTCCTCCTTCTAGCGAGGTAACAGAAAAGCTACTGGCAAAGAATTATGAAAATTTTCTCAAAAGTTTATCGACCTGCAGTGAGGTTGAGCTTCATAAGAGCGGCGCGTGACTCGAAACAGCAAAAGCAAAGTGTGGAGGCGTAACGGCAGCAGACCCCCATTAGAAACCAGTCCAAAAATTATCCATTGACAAGGTCACTTCCGTCACCTGCCGCCAAAAACCGTGTTGTGGGTGGTTATTCACCTTTTTTTTCTTTTTGCCATAATTGTTTGTCAAGGCGGTTGCGGCCGAGCATCAAACTGGGTCAAAACCCAACGAAGAGAAGCCTCTAATTGAGAGGTAATGTGGCGGGGAAAAGGCTTCGCATTGACCCCAGTGGAGATGTCTTTGGCTAACTGGAACATTTAGCTCGATTGCCTTGGGATGTCGGCAGAGTTTGGCTAATTTTTTTTTCTCGTTTCCAACAATTGACAGGTGCCTTGAAATATATTTTTTTTATGTTTCTTGTCTAATTTGCGGGACCTCTATGTCGGCGCTCTAGTTATGAGTAATAATGTGTGTTAAAGTCTTGCCAAGGGAATACCGTGCTAACTGGGCTTAGTGATTATAATATAGGTCAACGGGGAATTTATATAGAGTATTGTATTTAAGTAACTTTACTAGTGTACTTTACTTTGTAACTTTACTACTTACTAACTTTTTAAAGGGATATCTTTACCTTAAAAAGAGTACGTTATAAATAACAAATTTTATCGAAATATTAGAATATTAAAAACAATAAATGAGGTTAGGTTCTGATTTTAGTTCAAATCTTAACATAAGTAAGTTTTTTATTATTTATTTAATTCAATTCCTTTACTAAATATTTTATCTCTTTATTTGTTTCAGGTATGTAAACCGCTCCTATTCCTTATAAACTAGACTAACTATAATCCTAGAAGCCTAAGTCTGGTAAGTTTGTATAAAGCCTTATAAATAGAAGCCACAGCGATCAATCATTTCACGAATTTTCTTAATAAAAAGCTACACAATATTAAACAATAATATACATGTCTAAAAACTCCAAGAGGAGGCCAGCCCCACAACACGAATGACAGTTTTTAATTACAAGCAATTTGTAAACACAATTGTACCTACAAGATACAAAGTTCATGACTTCATTTGTTATATCTCTTGGCTGACATTCACTTTTGTTTCAAGTCACTTTTTCGTGTTACTTTTACTGTCGATTCTTGCGTGGACAAGGTCTGGAAAATTTTTCTTTTTGGGAGAGACGCAAAAATCTTTTAATTACACGCTTCGGGTAAAGAGTGAAAGGGATAGAGTGAGAGATATATAATTAAAATTGGCAACTGCGGTTTATAGAAATCAAGAGTCTTTTTATGAGGTTCCTTTTCATTGAAAGTTTGCTCGAGACGGATGTACCGAGGCACTCATCCATTCATCGTGTTGATCAATTACACGACGACGTCTTTACAAAGTACCCCCCAAACACCAAAAAATACAAATATTCAGGAAAAAGCGCAGAAGACAAATATACCATAAAAAAAAATAAAACTTTCTCAAGTGCCGGCACAGTCGATCAATTGAAACGCTTCAGCAAGCAAAACGATTCAATGAAATAATTACGAGCAAAGCCAAGCCGCAATAGAGGAGCCGGGATAGAAGCACGATGCCCCTTACTCCATATCCCCCCGCCGGCGTGCCACACTTTGCCACTTGATGTCGCACTAACAATTTGGAAAGTAAAAGTCAAACTGTCAACGTCTCTCGCTAGGTACAACCTTCCTTCCCCATTCAATTGAAAACTCCGCCATAAATGATGATTGTAGTCTTACTTTTTTGTTTTTTGACATACGGATGGGTTATCTGGCGTTTCATATAATCAAAAATCACTCGCTTGGATCAGTCGATCAATTACTGGGACCAATCAAGCAGTCATGCTGTGAAAGGTGACTGCTGAGGAGGGAATTCTGGATAACTCATGCATGAGTTAGGCCTGGGGGAGTATATCTTAGGAATAGCCAAGGTTTCGTAATGGTTCAAAGAATCTTTAAAGTTCTTACAACATGTCATTAGATATGTTAGTATATAGTACTAATTATGAGAAGAGATTATTACGGAAATAACCCCTTATTAAACTTCAATAATTATATAATGTAATAGCCTATCGCTCTAATACTAATTTCTAAATCCAAAATCTATCCAAAAACCCATTGCAATGTACTCCTATTAATAGATAGAAGCTTGCAATCTTCTTTTATTTTAATTTAGCAAATTAATAATTTTAAGAGTTAATAAACAGAAATATTAGATACCATTCCAATTTCAAATAAATATTTATTAATATCTTTCAGTATCTTTATTAACCACAAGTTAAACGATATTAATATTAAGCACCTATTACACCATCAATTAAACATTTTTAACACACACTTAAAGTTTAACCAATTCCATATTTATGCAAAAGCTTTCTCTAAATGAAACTATGTAACCATGAAATAATTTTTTTTTGCACATTTTCCGCACCTAAGTAAATGACTATTAAAATTTTTTGATTTTATCGCCGGCAAGCAAATCGAATGCGATTATCAAAAGCACTTAATTGCCAATTAATTTTTGGCCGAGCTTGTGCTCGAAATCTTCAACCTGAAGCGTGGGACTCCCCGCTGCGGCGGCTAGCGGAGGCGGGTTATCTTGAAGGTTTGGTCATCCACTCGAGAGGGTTCGGGTTCGGTCTCGGACTTGGGTTCACTTTCTTCTTTCTTTCTTTCATAAAGTTGTTGATATTGTGTGCGTGTGGTAATAAAAACGGATGAGTGGCACCCGCAATACATTTCCAAGCTGCTCGTCTCGCCCCCCTTTCATCAGCTCCAACTCATACATATAGCCACCCAGCCTCATATAGCAAACACTTTCGTTTGCCGTTGACAGAAGTCGTCAAGTGGTCAAGTGGGGGACACACACAGATACAAATTAAAGGGGGGAGTGGGCCGAAAACTTGTTGCCGCTTTGTTTGTCTGTTCATCAACGTCATCATCGGCATCGATCGCAGCCTGGCGGCATCTCAGCATCAATCTCCCCCCCAAAAACGAGACACGAAGAAATTTCACTTTCAAAAGTTTACAATAATTTCGGGGGGCTATCCGTATATATATTTATGGCGCGGGTGCAGTCAGGAAACGCTGTCTTGTAAGCGTAATTGTGTGGCAATTGTATTGGATTTGCATGCCCCTCGTTTTCTCGTATTTCGATTCGAAAATTGATGCTGATCTCGGTCTTTGTCTCTTTTGGGTGATTTGTCGACAACATTTTTGCCGCTTAATTGGATTGTAGACGGATCTCTTTGTGGCTTTTGTGGTAATCATAATACTTTATTTAAGTTTAATAATTGGCTGAGGCTTTTGTTTTCAATCCACCGATCAGATAAAAGTGAAGTTAATAGGGGGAGAAGTCTAGAGCACTGTGCATAAATAAGGATAAAGGATTTCCTGGATAAATTGAAAACAAAAGTGATGGAAAATAAGAAGTATATTAAGTTATACTTTATGTTACTGAAAATGTAATAAAAAAGGATAATTCTATGTCTCACATAACTCTGAACATGTAATGTTCCTATTTATTTATAATATAAATAACTATTGTATTTAATAATCAAAAAATCAAAGAGCTGAAAGCAATGCTGCTTTGGAAAATGCCTAGTTTTCCCAGCCAACCTTTAAATTTTCTCCCCCAATTCAGGGCCAACATCTGTTGGCACTTTCCTTCAGAGACCTTTTCCTCCTAGGCCCTTTTTGTTTCGCCAGAAAGCCATAAACTGTTTAAGGTTTTTAGCAGCTTTTGCTTTTACTCGAATCGTGCGCGAAACCGTGAACCGCTTTATCCCCCTGAATGACTGACTGACTGACTGACAGACAGACAGACGACGGCCTGGCCATGGACTGGGACTTACTCTCGGGCTGGAAAATTACATAGTATTTCCTCCAGTTTTTGTTCGGTTTTCGTTTCGTTATTGTTGCTTTTCAAGTGAAACAAATAGAACATAACTTTTGCTTTCACCTTTTTCAAGGGGAGCCTCCGAAGCAGCAACAACAACAACAACAGCAGCAACAGCGTCAGCAGCCACTCAACGACAATTCCGGCAAAAATCTCCAGCTTTTTTTTTCTTCTCTTTGTTGTTGTTGGTGGATGCCAAAAGCGGACAGCGAAGTTTGCTTGTAATTGCGTTGGCCTACACAGAGAGAAATAGGAGAGTTCTCAGTATTATATTTGTTTAAAAGATTAATAATAGTTTGAAACGGATCTTTATAGTTCACTTAACTTAACTGCTTAAGAAGACAACTCTTGAGTGGTGGTATAAGCAATCTTTTTATTTATTGACATATTTAATTAGGCTTTGATCTTAAACAAAGATATTTACACTTTTATTGATGTTAACTTCATAGATAGATACAATAAAAGATACGATTTTGTATTAAACAAGCCTAATATATATATGGCCATATTTATAAACAGAACAAGGGTTTACTTTTCATATACATTTCATATTACTCCATTTTGGTCTCCTTTAATACAGAAACTAACTGGTATTACCTCTAAAATCGTGTTTTATTTTATTTCTTTGTTACTGCTAACTTAATTAGTATTGGTTTTCCTTTTACTTGCCACCTATTGGTGTGGCAACATAAGCCCCTCGGGTCATACAAGTCATAGTCTAAGCTGATAAAGTACTTAAACATAAAATTGGCAATACAGCGGTGGTAAATTTAATTTAATTTCTTTCTGTGCACCGCAACAATGGATGGAGGCGGAGTTGGTGCTGGTAATGTTGCTGAAGCTGGTGAAGTTGGTGAAGTCTCTGTTGTTGCTGCTGAAGTTGCGTTGGCGGCGGCGTCTGGCGCTCAATTTGCATGCCAACAGCAGCAGCGAAGCGAGGAGCGCTGAAGCGACGCGGGGGGGCGAAACAATTTGTTATTTACCTTTTGCGGCTCGCGTTCTACGCCATTTCAATTTTCGCAGGTGGTGGTGGTGGTGGCCGGGCAGGTGGGGAGAAACGGTGGAGCAGAGGATGGGTGCTGCTCTGGGTCTGGGCTCTAACCCAGTGACCAAATGAACCACATTCTGGCGGGCCCTGCAACTGGGAAACCGGCGCGACATAGATGTGTCTGCTGCGACGCGGCTGCTTAGATATTCTGAACGTGGCCTGCAGTTACAAACAACAAAAAAAGATACAAAATTCGCGCGCGCATCTAAATAGATTCGGAATGCTCGACGCATGGCAAATGCCGCAGATCCAAGAAAGTTTCTTCTTCGCTTTCCAAAAAAAAAGAGAAGATTTGCTAATTTTTGTTGGCCAAGGGAATTTACGAGCAGTGTGCCAAGCCAGCGCTTGACAGTTTCGAAAGTGCTGCAAAGGGCCAAGACCCCAAAAACAACCAGCATTTTCGCACAAAACGCATCTCAATGTCACTTTAATTAGGCAAAAAAGATACGATTAGAAATGCGGAAAACTACACCGAACACAAGTCACACAGGGCTGCCTCAATCGATAAGGCAAGGCAGCCTCCGGGGGTTAACCTTTGCTCAATCCTCAGCCCGGTTTTGGGTTGTCGTGCAGGCGGCCATGTAACGACTAAAGGTCAAAGTGTAATGAGGCGGACTACACTCACATGTGAACTCTTTTTCCATACCCTTCTGCCATGAGCAAAATGTTAACTGTTGTTTGCGACCGGTTATTAAGTTGACTTGTTTGCTTTAGCCATGTTAAGCATGCCATATGTGGATTTATTTAAGGAAGACTCCCCAATCAATTTTAAAATCGCAGCCTCGCGTGTTGACAAACCACATAGCTGAAACTTAATATCCAATAAAACACAAAATATTTGCATTATTAGTTTATGGAAACAGCACAGTAATTCGAGGTATGACATATATTTTATGGACTAATGCTCCATCTTATGAAGATAGTTTTAAGCATCATTAATCTGTAATTTAAGCCTGACCAGACCCAACCTTATTAGCTTTTCATAATACAAACATCCCCTTCGAAAAACCTTCATCAAAAACATTGCTAATTTTGTAATATAAACAATATTTTTTTTCCAATCGTATGTCGTAACATTCGACGCACTATTCAAAAGTAGGATAATTTTGGTTTAAGCCAAACATCATCATCATCATCATCTCAACTTCAAGCATGTCAAACAATCACCAAAAGAAAAAAAAAGGCTAATCTTATGCAAAATGTGAAGGTTAAAGCCAACGAGAAGTGATGCCAATTTTTGGCTTATTTGCCGTTTTAACTAATTTTTAATTTACGTATTTCTATCAATAGCTTTAATTTACATCATTTTTTTTCTTCGTCTGATCTGTATTTTTACGTTATTTTCCGAAGCAAAGCAAACACGTTTCAAGACTGAAGAAGCGAATGGAAACTAGTTTCAGTACAATCCGCTTTTGGCTTTAACCTCAGGCCATTTATTACAGCCAGCTTGAATTTGTATGAACAAGTCTATGTAGATCTTTTAGCCGAGTTGTCCGTTGATTTTTATCTGCATTTAAATATTTATGAAACAGATTTTATAGTCAATTTAGCATTGCCCATTCAACATTCGGAGACTTGTTTAATGGCTGCTAAATCAAATGATTTGTGAGTAGATGGATTCGTTTAAATGGATTTTATATAAAGAGTGATTTTGTGGGAGATTTAAAATTAATTAAGTGATTATTTAAATGCAAATCGAATGCTTTAAGGAAACAATAATAAAGTGTTGACCCTTTGCCCTATCAGCTTTTTTCGAAGGATCTCTTTTTTGGACTTTCTCCCGCTTATATCTAAATTTAACCCGTAACTGATTTCTTTACATTACTCACACTCATTGCATCCGTCATCCTATGACAAGCTGTCAAAAAAAAAAAAAAACAACCACAAAAAAGTGTCGTTATTAAATGTTTATATAATTTAACACAACAGGCGGCATCAGCTTCAATAATAACAGCGAAATCTCATTAAAAGCTGTAAAATATTTCGATGAATTTTCGCTTTTTACTCAGTTGAAGCCTCTCAGTATTTTCGCTGTCAGCTGGATTCATAAATTTGTTGCTCATTAAATTGCTGTTTAATGTTATTTAGCACGCGGCCACTCACGTAATCGAAAATGACAAAAAAAAAGAAGGGGGAGAAAGAGTGTTATAACAAAAGTGTAAACTACAACTAACTTAAGTTACAGTTTAACGAACTGTGACGGGACAAGCTTGAAGAAAAGGCTGCTCAAAATCTTCACAACTTGCCTCCACATACGAGTATATGTAAGTGTATCTTTTATAGACATTGAGGAGCATTTCAAATTTGTGCAGTAGCGCGGCGACGGTCTGAACCTTAATTAAGATTTTCGCTTTTCACTACCGCCGCCGCTGTAATTAAAAACTGTTCACTTCAGTTCCTACATAATTTTCGGATGATTTCTTAATTAAATTATGTAAGCTGAATATGGGAAAGCCAAGGGAAATGTCAATTGAGAGCGATGAAGACGGGCAGAGATTACCCCGTGACCCAAATTGAAAAATTAATTAAAGTGAACGCCTCCCAGGCTCCAGCTTCGGCTCCAACTCCAGCTCCCTCCTTTATTTTCTTCTCCTTTTCTGGCCAATAGTCGTCCACACCCACCCACATTTCACTAACTAACCGACTAACAATTGGTCAGGTTTTCCCCCATTCCGTTTTTGGGCCTGGTCGGTCGATCGATCGATCGACTTGGGTTGGTCCCTGACCGCAAACGTGAAGCGATACCCGGACGCCGTGCGATCCAAGAACCCAAGCTAACGTTTGCCCCAACAGTTATAATAATATTAAGCATACGCCACCTACAACAGAGGAGAAAAATTGCAACTTCAATCTGCCCGGGCCCTGGGTCAACTCCTCTTTGCTGTTGCACCAAAAACCAAGAACAACAAAGCCAAATAAAAAAGTAAATAATAACAATATTTTTCAAATAACAAAGGAAATCAACAGGAGAAAAAGAAGCGCCCAGAGCATATAACCATACAGAAAAAGATTACAGAGAGAAGAAGAACTATGTAGTATTTAAAAAGGGTTTCATTTGATTATAAATACTTAATATGTAGTATCTTTGTCATTGTAAATATTGATAATTCTTAAATTAATAAGCATTGTATGAATACTTTTTTTAGAGCGTAACTCATAGGTTTAGAACGTATTTCTTCAGTGTAAACTAACCGAAAAAACCAAACCCATTTTAACCGTTAAGCACATTTGACTAAATCTGCTACACATGGGCGGCATCCACGTTGCGGGGGATCCCAGCGATCCAGTGGCAGTGCAAGGGGGTTGGTCGGTGGTTGGAAAGTGGGTGGGCAATTCCAATGGTAAGCGATTGCTGCAGGAAATGTGCAGAGGAACATCGGAATGAACTGGAATCGTTCCCCACCCAATTTCCCCCCGCTGTCTGCTGTTTTTTTCGGCGATAGCAGATCGCGGTACTAACAACAATAGATAACGAGAATAAGGCGGATCGTTTGGATACGGAGAAGAGTCGCTCATTGAATACTCTTGGTCAGTATATAATGAAATATAAAAATAAAGGATGTCTGAACATGATAACACTTATAATCAGACTTCCAAATAGTTTGTACATTTATTACACATAAAAAACGATTGTTAACGTGGCAATATTTCTAAATATTATTCATGTACTTTATGCTTGATTTATAATACAAATAATAACAAGGTTTATTTTACAATATAAATAAACATTACAATTAAAAACCACCATTAATATTGCATGAAGTGTCCGCCATAAGATCACTCCGTTAACTTTCAATCGCTTTGTAAATATTTGTCAATCGGCTGCCGTTCGACATTTCAGCGATGCAAAGCAATCGGATCTCCTTTTTTGGCGGTAAGGGTATGCCAAAAGGTAGCCACTTGTTGCAGCAGGAAGCTGAGCAAGCCGGCCCACATGCAGCACACACTCGCACACACGCTCACAGTCGAGTGAAAACAGTTAAGACAACTGCAACAACTGCAGCAACAACTGCAAAACTGCGAACTGCCAACAGGCAACAGGAAGACCTTAAACTTGGCCTCAAACGTCAGCGCGGCGGCAACATCGTGAAGCCAGGCAACAACGAACTACTACTGCTGCAGCAACAACAACTCCAGCAACTGCAACAACAATAACAACAACAACAACGACCACTGCAAACACACAATTCAATTTTATTTCATTTACTTTGTTGTTGGTTAGTGGCTACACTGGCAGTGCTGCGGTTGCCGTTCGCCAGAGCCAGGCTCACGGTGCTTTCGGCCCAGCCTCGTGGATTTGCTATTGCCATTTCTGTGTGTGGGCCGCAGAAAAGGCCCCCAACTCCGCCGGCTCGTTTGGATAGCTTGAATCGTTCGGATCGCTCCGCTCCTCGAGCGCCAGCAGCAGCAGCTCATGAATGGGAAGTCGTCGCAGCTTCTAACTCATTTTCCTGCCTCCAGTGGTTGGGGCTCGTTTTTTTTTTCTCCTTTTTAGTTTTTTTTTTTTTGTGAATTGGCGTAAAAATGTTGTGAGAACAAATGGTTGTTAACTTTTTCACATCTTTTTGTACGTTTTTTTTTTTGTTGTATATTCTTTGTTTCTTAGTTGATTTTTGTTGTTTAGTTGGTTGCTGTTGCTGGCGCGTTAAATTTCGTTTAACTGTTAGGTCGCTGCTGCATCATTTAGCTGCTGCCGGTGCAAGTTTGTTGTCTAAGTCATTCGTTTCGCTTGTGTTTGGCTCGCAATTTTTATTGCCAATGCGAAGTCAATTTTATTTTATATCATTTTTGTTTGCTCTCTTATAGCGCTTATGAAATCGTCGCTGTCGCTGTAATAATAATCAAAAGTCAACAGGAGTGTGTACTGTTGAGTTCAGTGACTAACTCACTAGCTGGCTAGCTGCCTTACTGGCTGTCTGGCTGTGTGTGCGTTTGTCTAAGCCAAGAAGTTGGCGTAATATGCCGTTAGGCAAAGGCGGTTGCGGTTTTGTTTCTCACTGTTTATTACTTGGTATTTCGGTATTTTAGTGTTTATTGTTTTGGGGTTGGGCGACACTTGGAGGTGACGAAGGTTAGTCTTAAATATTTCGGGGGTATACAGATGTAGGAGATAGCTAAATGAAATGATGGCCAATTATTACAGTGCTAGCAATTATAGAATAAAAGGCTTGATGTCTTGGAATGTTTATTGTCTAGTTAGGTGACTAACAAATGCTCAGTAGCCGTGTTTAATTATAGAAAGAAATATGCAAATTTCAACAAGTTATACTGGCATTTTCAGTAGAATATAAACATGCATCCCATAACATAAACCAATATAAATTAAAAGATCAATTCAAAAAGCCGAAATGCTAAACTTGCTGGTTATATCTTCGGAAAGTTATTGGTTAACCATCCCATCCATTCAAACTTCGATTTCTATAACCCATAAATATAAAAGCGAAAACGAACATCATTTGTTGGCGACACAATTCACTGCCACCACCCCATAACCTTGAAAAAATCTCTTTGAACTTGCCCCCCCCCCAAAGACGAACAATAGTGACACCGAAAAATATTTAAATATTATGACAGTCAGAATAAGGAAACGGAATTCCATTTATTAGCAGCAGAAGCAAGAGCAAGCAACAGATTAAACAAACAGAATTGATTGTAGAATATTTCTGTTTCTCTTGTTTTCTTCGCGTGTTAAGAGATCGTTAAACATTCGATTGGTGTAAGATGAACCAAAAGATGGGAGGAACGTCGCCTTGCCGAGATGAACAAATAATAAAAAAATAAAAAACAAAGATTCAGACAAAAACTGGCCTTTCATATGCAAAAGAAATCCATTTACTATTGCGGACAAAAACGAGTTGGTCTTTAGGTGGCTGGGTTGAAACCAGATCTGTGAAGGTCAGCGCGTTTAGCACCTCGATGTGACAGACCCCACCTCTCCCCAGTTGTTGTTGGTTGGGGGGAGGGGGTCCATCCTCTTCTATAGACAACATGGGGCCATAAAATGGAATGAAATCAAAGTGTTGCCTCCACTTTTTTTGGGTTGACAACATTAATTGCGTGCCAAGTGCGGTGCGGCGGAACCCATAAAACATGAAGAGCTTAGGGAATTTTAAGTGCCTCTTTTTTCGGGGGTATCTCTCTTCTGGCAATTAGCTGCTGAGCTAGCGTTTAATTTATATTATTAGGGGTCATTTACAGTTATGTGCCGACTGATTTGTGACTGTCTCCTTTCCATTCCCTGCCTTTCCTCGCCCAAGACTCACGGCCATTGTCAGCATTCAGTGCTCAGTGCTCAGTGCTCACTGCTCAGCATCCAACATCTGCATCAGCAACAACAGCGTCATCCCATCCTCATCGTTCGTGGTGTTATTTCTCGGAGTAGGTTAATAGTGCCAAAACGTTGCAACAACAACGGCGGAGACTACAACAAATGGCTGCTGCTGCTGCAATGACTGTAGAAACAAACGGTGCCTCATTTATTTCTCTTTCTTCTGCCATTTGTGTTTGTTTGTGGGACCGTCAGTTGCACCCTTTCATTCTGGACAGAGTCATGGAATAACATTATTATCCCGAATACTACTCCAGCGCCTTCCCTTTTCCCTAGCCTACCTACCAGTAAAAACAAAAAACACAAAAAAAAAGGAACACAACAAACCATTCCCAAAGCGCTTGGAATATTTATGCAGCATTATTATTTATTTTATTGACAGGCAGACAGAAAAAGCTTTTTTTGACTTCCCTACTCTCACCAGCTGATGCAAGAAGTCCGATTGCCTTTCCCAAGTCATAGTTTTTAAGGGGATCGATCAGGCTTCAAGCCCTCTTCAAGGAAAATAGTAATGAAGAAAAACTAACTAAAAAATTTAATGAATCTTTATTTAAATATTTCTAGCATTGTAAATCTTAACGTTGAGTTAACTTCAGCTTTCCGAAAACAAGTACCAAGAGGTATCTAGATCATTAATTGAGAATGTTCTTTAATAAGCATAAAATAATGAACAAGATGCATGTAAAAATATATGAGAAAATATGTTAGGGTCTCCAGTATTCGTTTGTGTTCGATTTCCATCAATGACAGTCACCCATCCCAGGCAAATTGACTTCGATCCCCAGCTGGATGGATGCTTTGACTGCTCCGACTGCAGCTCGATCGTTGCTCCTGCTGCTGCTGCCAAGTGGCAATAATTTGCAGACTTACCCAAGTGCTGGACTCAAACAAAAAAAAAAAAACAGAAAATCCAGAATCCAGAAAGAAAACCTTTTACTTTGCGCTAATAAATTGCCATTAAACGGCTTTGGAAGGCTTTGCCACAATTGTTGCACCATAATTTCCCATCAAATTTTTCACACTCGCCTCGCCGGCTTCGGCTTTTTGGGGCTGCACTGCGAGTGTTCGCGATAATCAAATATTTGACCTCTGCCGCAAATAAATTCCCAATACAATCGCAGGCCAGGCCAAGGAATCGGAATCGAGCCAAGTTGAGTTTGGCTGAGTTGAGAACGTGAAAGCCGTATCCGTTGGATGCCGAACTCCGAAAGCCGAACGCTGAACGCTGGCTGGCAAAACGTCGACGTTGCGTGTTAAACACAATTCAAAGTCTATAATTATTGTACAATTGCCAACAGAACCAACAGAGCCCAGTCAGGCTTGGCTCTGGCCATAGCCGAACGAACTCCTGCCGCCGTCCAACTTGGAGGCTGGGACCTGGGATCGGGATTGGGACGGCGACTGGAGCTGGAGCTGGAGTTGGAATTGTGACCAGCTTGGCAGCAGCAGCAGCGGCGGCAGCGGCAGCACATGGAACATGAAAATTGTAGCGTGTAAGTTGCAGGGGGCAGGGGGCTGAAGGAGGAGAGCATTCCAAACACACATTCTAATTCCACATTCGCCTCGACTTTGGGTTTGACACACTGCTGGCAGCCACTCCAAGTGCGCCAGAGATGCGCACGTGACACGACTTGTAGCTATTATTAAGTATTTTGGATTGATAAGATATTTTTAAATAAAGATGAGAATATTAGCAGAAATTTAATCAGTTAATTCATTTTGAAATTAAAATATCCTTTGAATTCAAAAATTATATTTTAGAATTCCCTAAAATGTATATGTATATATTTGTTATCTATTTATGGCACTCATTTGGAGATCGAAATAACTAAGAAATCCTAATCAGTTTTCACAAACTTCCCTTAAGAAATTGTAATTTTAAAGGCAAGGCTTTATGTTTTATTATAAATAATGTTCAAGTTATTAGAACCTTTCCTAATAACATATTTAAATGTCTTCTCACGTGGCCATCACTATGCGATGCAGATGGTTATCTGAGTGAATCTCCAGTTGAAGCGCCTGAGAATTGCGCTTCTCAGCCGCTGACTCTGCTTCTGCTTTTAACTGTTAACTTTGCTCTGACTTTGGATCTTTTGACTTGCAATTAATGCTCCAGACCTTACTGTGTATATGCAGCTATTGTTGTTGTTGTTCTTGTAATCTTTTTCGTTTTTTTCCTATGTGTGTTTTTTTTTTTTTGGGGGAAGCGGAAGCGTTGCCCACGCCCACTTGTCAAGCCATGGCTAACAGCTGGTGGCAGGAAGGCGGAGTGTAAGTGGGAAAGGGGTGGCATCAGAGGGTGTTCTGTGAGTGAACCACACCGTCAGCCAGCTACGCCCCCACACACACTGAGGCATGCACACAGAAAAAATTAAATAATGAAGATAAATATATACTTTTTTTTTAATATATTTAAATATAAAATTAATACAGCTTATACTTGTAATGTTATAAAGTCCTCGAACCATTCGGCTTTCCCCACTTCGGGCAGCTTTGGCGAAGCTCGTGTGGCAAAAACAAGACTCTCGGGTGCTCTGTTTGAGCAGCTCTGATTTATTTACAAAGGAATACAAATTTCGAAGGAAAGCAACATTCGTTTTGGCAAAATCGGAGTCATCTTGCAATCTTAAGACGATTAATCTCTAGCAAATATCTAATCTATCTAAAACGTGGTGAAGCCACAAAATCTTTTCCCAAATGTTCTGCTCTCAGTGTAAAGCTGGACACAAGACAGAGGGAGGAAAATAGCAGGAGATCTGCGCCAGAGATGGCGGCAATAGTTGAAAGTCTAATTGTAAACTGTTGTTCGCAGTTCCCCTAACTGTTGCTTGTTAGGCGCTTGTTTATTAACAATTTAGCACGGACATTTCACAGGCAGAACCCGAGGATCTGAGAGCGGGTGGAGCAGGAGGAGCATTGGGGGGGGCGAGAGAAAGACAGACCTCCTTGTGGGCGTTACTTATCTCCGACTGAGACCACCGAAAAATTTATGCCCATCGCCGTTGTGAGCTCCTCACATACTCGTAAAGTTGGTCAGTTTATGCGCTGACCGTACGACCTTTCCCGCCCCCTATTTCCACCACCACAGCGCCCACCACCCACCCACTGCTCACATGCTTCTCGCCGATCATAACTGTCACAATGTTCGAGGCATGAAAACGGGGCGTGTTGGATGTGGCTTCAATCGTTTTTGAAGGGGATGAGGAGCTGGAAGTTGGGGGAATATGTGGCTTAGATCACTGCAAGTGGGCGTAAGAGGCGTGGCCGAAGTTGACGGGGAGTCGAAAGGCTCGAGGGCATCGGTGAAGGTAACGGCAGTTAACGCATTAGTAATTCTAGGTTTCTAGGAAGTAAATTAAAGTCTTCTAAAGGTAAATGTTAAGGCAAACCTATTTATATTTATATATTATATATAATATATTATTTATATTCTATATATATTGTTCTAGATTTTTTTAAGGAGGATATTAAGCTTATTATTTACACATGTGTAGCAAATCTCCCTCAGAATACATTCCATTATCATTTGCTAAATCAGTTCCTACAAAATAAATGTATATATTTTAAGCCTTAAATTACTCTGAACTAGCTTTATGGGAACCATAAACTATAAGTATTCCACAATCGTAACTAACCAACTCCCCTTTCTTCTCATTTCAGGTAAGCTATTCAAATCTCCCTGCACACGGTTATTGGGTTACGTAAGTTGGCCCAACTACAGCACAACTAACTTAAACTAAGGCTAGTAATTGGACAGATCGGAGCAGAGCGTTGGCCAGAAACCAACGCCCTAGCCGTAGAGGGGTGGGAATACGGGAACCCGGCGGAAAGTATAGCAAAAATCGTAACAACAATGGGGCAGTGACCGTTGCAGCCAATTTCGATTCGAAATGTAAACGATTTTCGTTTTAGCGGAGCCTTGCATAAGTTTTTGTGTGCGCAATTCGGGGCTAAATAAGCCAGTGGAATAATAACGGCCGGCATGGGTTAATGATGCGACATGTTAGCCAACGAAACACACTGCCAACAAGAGCAAACTAGACGAGAGCAACACACACATACACACAACAACTACTAAAAAAAGTAGTAAAAATGCGTCACGCTTACCGTTAGCATGCCGGGGAAAATTGCTGGAAAAGGGGTGGAAAATTGGGAGGGGCTTGGGAGGTGGAAAAGTGGGAGGAAAGACGCTGCCGTGGTTCAGCATGCAATGGAGAACGCACACGTAAGGCAAGCTTCAGCCCCTCCCTGGGGGGTCTTGCAGCAGAGGCAGCAACAGCAGCCGCGTAGCATCCCATCCCATCATGCATTTCCACTCTCCCACGGATCAGCTTGGACTTTTTCCCCCGCCATTTCCCAGCTTGCCGCTTGCCCAGCATGTGGTGCGCTCCCTTTTTTGGCAAATTTGGTGCAGTGGCAGCAATGGCAGTCGCCGCAGCGCAACAGCAAAAGCAGAGCGGCAGCGCCTTTCACAAAATCTAATCAGCAGGGGAGGCGCTCGAGAGGGGCTCGGTGCGAAAGGAAACGATCAGAGCAATTTACTCAAGCGCAAAATTAGTAGCAAAAAAAAACTATGGGGAAGCTGGTTAACTTTGAAAAGCCGAAGTCCAAATACACTAGAACAGTGATATGTTTCCAAGAAAATTGCACAGAAAAACGGTCTACGAATTCATTTTGGGAGGTATTCCTGATTAATAATCTTGAAATGACAGTTTAGAACAGAAAACTAAAGATTATATTGAAAATATTAGGTAGTTTTCAGTGAAGTAAAAGGGTTTTTTTTTAATAAATAAAAAGCCTCAAAGTAAACCCCCAAGTAAGCACATATTTAACCTTAGCTCAGAGAATAATAACCTGGAAAAGTACTTTCGAATATTAACATTGATCTGAAAATATAAAAATGAAATGCTCGACTTCTTTTAATACTTCCTTTGTGACCAAAATCCAGACCCAAATAAATACTTAATAAGCTCAAAAATGTCTTAGCCAAAGTATAACAAATATCTGACCAAAAGGATCGTACTCTGCCAAAGAGCATAGATAACACGTTGATGCTGGTGAAAAAGAAAAACTGGCTGCTGATTTGACCAAGCCGACAACAGTGGGCGTTGTGCTGCTAAGAGAGCGGGGAAAAGTGGATAAAAAGTCTGCCAACATGGAAATCTTGTTACGTATGCCACCATCTCTTTCCCGGCCAGGCAATTCTAATTTAAAATTCCTCGGTGCGTGTAAGTTTTCCCCCCGCATGAAAATGGGCGAGGAGAAAAGAGAGATCCTCTTGCAAGAGCAAATTTGATGCCATCTGTGTACAATTAGCTGTCAATATTGCGCATGCGCCACTTATGCAAAAGAAGACGCCGATCCACGGCAGGTCCGACAGACCCGGGGAACATGGGGAGGGGGGGGGAGGAAAAGAGCAAAGCAAACAAAACTGACTGGCGACTGACTCATTTGGCCAAAAGATTTTGCAACACGCAACACAAAATCAACAGAAACACACGCAACTTGGGCTGACCAAGAGGCACAGTGGTAAAAACAAAGTTTTTAAAGATCTGTAATGGCATCCAAGCTGCTTAAGATTATTTTTCTTATAAATAATTAATTATTCCATTGAATCCTTAACTCTTTTATAATATTTTCAAAGTTCCAATCCTTGTGAGGTTGAACAGTTGAAACCCACTGTCTGTACTGACACTACATCATCAACGCACCTCAAATCGTCACCTCTCCCCACACAATCCCTCCCCCCCCGGTTACACTCAGCCAAATTTATGTCTATTGACTCACACACAGCCAGACATGACGGCAAGTGCAGCTCTAGAGTGTCAGGCGATTTGCATAAAAGACCCCACAGACATGGAGATGCATATAAGTTGTGGGCCAGATCCGTGGCCAGAAAAGATTAGGCGCAGCCGCCGGAGCCACTAAATATATTTTTGTGTCGCCTGCTCCACTTTTTGGTGCGTTGGGCAATTCGACGGATGAAAAACTCCTGAGGCAATGGCACTGGTTGAGCGGCACATATGTAT